>JAAAKQ030246738.1:0-11005 GCA_010016005.3 Zanna intricata | reverse complement strand
ACGCTATTTAGACGCAGCATTCAGTTATTAATAGCTACTGTTCTTGTAAAGACTTGTTACTGGAAATTAACCTTGTTAAGAAGAAATGATATGTGGAACACTAACTTTGGTTTTATTGGATATTATTTATCTTGTTAATTTTATTTCATTATACCACAATTTTCTTCTTTTTTACCCTGAAGCATCAAGGTTTGTGGTTAATAATGAAAAAAAAAAAAAAAAATTATAAAATTCAAAGTAATCAATAAGCCATTAGAATTTGTCTTCAAATATTATTGATTGGCATCAAAAAGAATATCAGTTTTATTGTATGATTTTTTTAAAGTTTTATTTTGTATTCTTATAGAAAGTTTGTATGGTTATCCAAATCATACAAACTGGTTTGTATGGTATAATGATCCTCTGATATTCCAAGTACTTTTTTCTTTAATGTTTAAGAAGAGCAGTTGAAATGCTTTGTTAAAAAAATTTAATATACATTGCAGGGAGGCTTGGCATACTCTGCAACAAACTTTTTTTATTAACAAAACATTTCTGCTGATTTGTTAATTATTTTTAAGTAGCTAATTTCTCAACTTTTTCATTTTTTAATAAACAGTTTTTTTAAACCAATCTATATTTCAATAACCATAAAGTAGAAAAGAATAAAATAAGAAGGCTACAAAAGATTGCATTAAATATTAAACAATTTTTTAACTATTGGCCTTTATCAGATTTCAGTTCTTTGAAGTTAATTGTCATTAGTTGAAGAATTAGTACTTTGTCGGTAGTAGTTTGTAGATTGTACCGATTTCTATAAGTTGAAATTAAAAAAAATGAAGTAATTGAAAAAATATATTTTTTATTTTCTTTGCAATTTTTGAAATTGTTTTTTATTTATATCTTTAAGTTTATTTTATTCATAAAATTTCTTTAATATTTTTTAAAACATTACATTTATGTAGCTTTTGTTAACTTGTCAAAAAAATTGTAATTAATTCATAGCTCTAATTTCACATAATGCTATATAATTTAGAATTTCAGAAATAAGACATTGTAACATTTATTCTATAAGTATTTTCATGGTTTATATTTTATAAAACTTGTATAAAAATATGATTTATTGCTCTTGGCAAAACATACTATCATTGTACTTCAAAACTTAAATGTTATTAAAATTGGTAGCTACTTGGAAATATTTATCTATTTGTGTCCATGAAACTATGTAACTAAAGTATTTAATTCTGTAACAACACATCACAATATTTAAATAAAATCATTCACATCAGTAATTATTATTAAACAAGGTGCTAAATAATTATTTTTAATACACTTGGTAGTCATTAATTTACATGTTGCCATTCTCAGAACAAAAAGTATGTATAATTCTTTAGGTGGTCATTAATTCATTATCAATTTGCTTATTATTTTTACTTTTGTACTTCAGTTACACAAGCTTTCTAATCTTGAATTTCTGGTGAAAATTGTACATCACCTTACAATTAGAGTGATTTATTATTGTTCATTCAAGGCTTACACTACAGTTAGCAGCTAAGTATATATTATGAAATGACTATTCTTCTATCTGACTAAGTAAATTATTAAGACATTGATAATTTCAGATCACATTGTTACAAAAAAAAGAAATCTTGTCTGCTAAAATTAATTTCAAACTAATTGTAATTAACGTGAAAACCAACAAATTAAACCCTACAGTTTAAATTATTTTTAAATGAATTTGTTGATGGTGCACTTACCAAAATATAAAGTGAAAAATCTTGAAGGAAATACCTGTGAATGATTGAAAAATTAATACCTGTATGCTAGGGTTGAAAGTTATTGTACTTTAGTATTTATTATGAAAGAAAAAACTTTAGAAGTTAAACATACTAACCTGTTGATGAAAAGTTTTTTGTTTTATTCCATATCAACCTTCTTTTCTGCATTATTTTTAGGAGTTCAGTTTATAGAAAACCTGTAGGAATTACATCCTAATTTTGTTAAATATTTTTATTCATATTTTCATCCCTTTTTTTTATTATAATATAAAAGTCATATTGTACATAAAACATAATTAATCCCTGTTTTATTTTGCCTATTTTTCTAGTTGTGTCATTTTAATTGTTTTATATAACATACCCTTCTAAGAAATTAAATTAAAAATTCCTATTAATAATATTTAAGAGGTTTTTTATCCCTAATATTAAGTTGTTTCATCCATGGTTGGTTAATGTGACTACTATTACTAAGCCGGCTTTGCTGGTGAAGTTAAAGTATTAAATTTTGCAAATAAAAATAATCATGTAAAAAAATTATTCTACTCTTTGAAGTAAAATTTTGAGATACATGCCTTATGATATCCTCATCTCCCCAACTCCTTGACCAATTTTAACTAAAATTAAATGACATCTATGATCCAAATTCAAAATTCAACATATAACATTTTATGAAAATTGGCTAATGCATTATGAAGAGAATACAAAATAATTGTAAAAAAAAAGGCTTATTATTCACTGTTTTTTTAAATTAAATTGGCCATATGTAACCAAATGACTACTGTTATTGAAATGGAATATTATTTGAATCCAGAGGTCCCGGGTTCGAATCCTGGTCAGGCATGGCATTTTTCACACATGCTGCAATTCATTCATCTCATCCCGCTGAAGATATACTTAATTGTGGTTCCGGAGGTTAAACAAAAAAACAAAAAAAAAAAATGTAATCTCGTAATTAGCACTTCCACATTAGAATATAATTTGGAGTCCATAATTTCAGTTATTGAATAATGGTTCTGAAAGAAAGAATAATTGCATTAAAATTGCTGGTAATTACAGTTGTTATTAGAAAAAAGTACTGTCATCTCACAATGTTCTTCATCAGAGCAGCAATTCAGACAAATACAAAGTCTGTACTCTATTCTACATGGACTGAGTTCAGAGGTGGTAAATCGTGATTCTAATTACTTTCAGTTGTCAGATTCAAGTTTTAGATGGTACAGTAATTTTATTTCCTTTTGAACAAGGAACCAGCTATCCCATGTTATTTTTTTTTTAATCTGACCATTTTATTACTATATCTAGATTGTGTTAATGTGTAAATTGTGTTAAGATTGTATTATGTTTGGTTTTAAAAAGAAAAATTAAATCTTTTGTTTTATGAATTACTTAGAGAAAATCATTAAGTTGAATAATTACTCATAACTTTTAGTCGAGAGAGTGCCAGTTTTCCTCTTATGCTTGAGTTGAACATTTATAATGAATAACCCTTTTAATTTATATTATTCATATTTTTTCTGACTCAAGGAGGAAAGAAATGTAGTATTAAATAATATTCAAGCACGCAACTCTATGGTTTGTAACTCAAAAAATGGTTCCTTTGATTTTTGTAAAAATGGTGTAAAACCAATTGTCTTAATCTGGTGAGTGATGATACTGGATTTAAAAAAAAATTGTGGACTTCTGCATTTTTGCCCAATTAGAAAATGCGATCAAGGAAAAGGATTTCAAACCAGATTAGTCACACTTATATAATTCAATTCTTATGTTCTATGTAATTTAAATACTCTAATGTGTATAATCTTATTGCTTTTTTTTATATTATTAAATAATTATGAGAATTTTCAACAAAAAAGTAAGATATAAAATACTTTTGAAAGTTTCTCAAGTAATTATCATCTTTTGGTTGTTTTCTTAGTAAGTTGTAGCTTATTGAAAAAAATGTATAATGTACCTCTTTTGTAAAGTGTGATTTCTTAAATTTGGTTAAGACGTAATAATATTAAAATTTAAAGAAATGAGAAAATATTGTTTTTATTTATTTTTTTTTAGATCTTTTTTTAGGATAGTTGTGTTATTTTTTTAAGTTTATTTTATTAAAACATTTTTAGTTACTGTTTATTACATAATGGTTGGGTGTATGCAGTTGACACAAAGTATACTAGCCTCCTCTCTCTATTTATCTATTTAGCCTCCGGAACTACCGTAAGGTATTACTTCAGAGGATGATTGAGGATGATGTGTATGAATGTGAATGAAGTGTAGCCTTGTACAATCTCAGGTCGACCACTCCTGAAAGTATATACTAGCCTACATATACTATACTACACCTTGTGCAAAAATGCTGTTCACAAAAACGGTAAAAAGTGAAAATCTTGAAAAAATATTTAATGAATAGGAATGAAAACTAATTCAAAGAAACAAAACTGAGTTGAAGTAAAACTTTCTGGTTTGCAGAGAGCTTAAAAATAATACATTTTCTTTTTTTTAAATTCATTGTTTCATACTGGATTTATCTGTTCAGAGCTTATGAATTATCAACAAAAGAATATTTGAGGTCGTGGAATATTAGAATACATATATTATAAGATTATATTAATATTTTAATATTCAATGATCTTCAATAATGAAATCTTGATATTGGACCATAAGCTACGAAGCTTGTTCAGTCAAGTATCCAAAAAAATCACATGTTACATAAAAAATGAAGATTTTAGTTATCAGTTTACATATATATTAAACTTTATATTTATCCACAGTCGTATGAAATGTGAATGTTTCTTATTCATAACTGAACTGCGTTTTTTTATTTAGGGTATTAGATTTAAATTTATTAATGAAAATTTTGTATCGTAATCTAATACTAAGTGATAAGTCATGACAAATAAATAAAAAATATTTTGAAGTAATCTTTGTTTTTTTTGTGTCAAGTTTAGGAAATGATCCTTTAAAAAATGTTTCTCACAAATTATTTGGAAGAAACTTCTATGTTACCACATGAATTTCTTCGGCATAATAATGAAGAATTATCAAAATAAGTACATTAGGCAAAAATTTGGAAAAAAATATATTTTCAAAAAAAACAAAAAGTTAATTTCTATATTTTTTATTTTCTACTTTTTAGTCTCAATAAGTTTATACTTTACAGCTGCACTAGCGATAGGTTCAGGCATATTTAGCGAAAGATCGGATCGGTACGTTTTACGGAAGGAGGAGTGCAATCAAAACAGAGCTAAACGATTTCCTGATAACCATGATCGTACCCGATGCGTTGCGCACGATCTACTGATACAACACAGTTTGAATCTTGAAAATCGAAAGTATGGTTGCCGAGCTATTACGGAGACATCCCATCGCACACCCTCCCCAATTTCCAAACGGCGTCCCGGGGGCGCTTGAAAATATTATCCGTCGAGTACCACTGCGGGCGGTTGGTGTTTCGTCACTGAAGTCAAATAAATTTTTCAGAACGCTAGGACCGGTCGTTATAATAATATATATCTGACCACCATACAAAAAAAAAAAAAAACACATGTACTAACGAATCGGGATTTTCTGATAGTGATCGGTAGATTCCGGTACTAAGCTAAGGGAGACGCACACACAGACACGCATACAAATGCCGTTTACTAGGGTAGGTGATAAAATTAATCAAAATTTTTATTAAACTGATTTTCATGTGAATTATTTTATATTATGCTTTTTTAATGTAGTTCAATTTTTTTTTTTTGTGTAAGTTTTAAATTACTAAATTTTGCTACTAATACAATGATAACTATTTTTATTGTTTTTAATATTTTAGGACCTTGTGATTGCAGTTCATCACCTGTTGTTGAGCTCAATACAATATTGTCACGCTTAGAGAACATCACATCTCGTTTAGAAAAGACTGTACCTACTCCTGACAAACAAACCACAGCTATTCGTAAGAAAATAATTCTTCAATAATTTTATTCATTACTATTATTATAGGCTATTTGCATTTTATTAAAATTTAAAGTTACAGAATTTTATGATTGACTACCTGCCTGTAAAACACCGTAGGCATTTGATGAATTGATCTACTACTTATTTATTTCTTGTAACCTTTATCCTTTAAACATTTAATCAGCTAAAAAAGTAAATTTAAAAAAAGTTTTTTTAAGAGACTTCTTGATTGTTATGATTTTTCACATTTTTCATGTTGAATTATTTGATTGAATCAGTTTTCAAACTGTTCATTTTACAGAACTAATACTTTTAAGCTTAAAGGTTATTGGATTTCATTAACTAACCTTAATTTTGGATTTCCATAATTTTTAATTAAAATTTTAATAATTTGGAATATGAAATATCTTAATTTAAATAAATTTATATTATGAAATAAATTCTTTTTGAATGTTTGTCGTTAGTTTCTTTTCATTAATTTACCTGTGACGTAAAAGAATTAAAGGTTTAAAGAATGAAAAGTTATTCTCTAGTATATAAGTATGTTAAGACTGCTGACTTGATGTACAAGTAAAGCATATGACAGTTTTTTTTAATATATAAATTAAATCAGGATTATTTAGCATATTTTACTCAGTGTCTAAAAAAGAATTAAAACTGGAATTATAGCATACCACCAGTAAATATATAACTTGCCAATATTATCTCAAACTTTACTGAAATGAAGTAAAGATTTAATACTTGAAAATATTTTTGGCAGTTTTTCAGTAAATAATACATTAAAGACGTCTTGTATCATGTTAAAGTGTGTGTTGTTTATAAGTACTGTTAAAAACAATTTAGAATGACTAAAAATAAATACTCTGTGTGGTTGGAACATATAAACTAATTTTCCTTTTATCAATTATAACTTAAAATATAGATGTATATTAATCACTTTAAAATATATTATTTGATTACATTAGAGTTTTATTATGTAATTAAAAACAAATGTATATAGAGAAGATTGTTTTTAATAAACTCAGAATGCCGAATTCAGCATAGAAACTGATTTCTCTAGGAAAAAGGATTAAGGAGTGTGAAGAAAATGGTTATAAAATGTCATCTGAGCTGTCAAAAACCTAAGCCTTTTTTTTTTTTTTTTTTTTTTTTTTTTTTTTTTTTTTAAATTGTCTTTGTAAGTTGTTTCTGAAAATTCTTACATTACTGAATGTCCTGAAACTGAAATGTAAAGTTATGTCGGTACGGAAATTGTTTTGTTACATATAATCATGTTGAATCTGCATAAAAAAAAGCGGTTTGCAGATGTATGTGAAGAAGATGAATAAATTGTCCACTAATAGAATAAACAACTAAATAATTCATCACAGTTTTGATAAATTAAAAATTCTATTACAGATAGAAGTTTTTACCATTCAGAAAGAAAGAAAAACATCTATAATTGTATGCATTAATATAAAAAAGATTCAGATTCAGATGTCAGTAAAGCTGAAGGTTGGATTGAAATGAGTTGTCAAAAAATAATTTTTAAGGCCACCTTTTTATATAATGTCAACACAACTAGGCTTTATTCTCCTGTTAAAGAGATTGTAAATTCTGAGCACGTTTATGTATTCAAGAATAAATATGTATAAATAAGGCTATATGAAAATCTCTATAAGGCTATAAAATTTATGTGCATTGTTCAACATGTTTGTAAAATAATCGTGCAATTTTAAAATTTAATTATGCAGCTTTTAATCAGTTTTGATTGAGCAAAGTACTGCTAGAAAGCAGGAACTCTCGAGTTTTATTTTCCAGCAGGGTGGAGCACCACCTCACTGGAGTCTGTATGTTCAAGGATTTTTGAATTATAGGATTCCTCAACGACGGATTGAGTACATTATAGGCCTCTCTCTTTATCTATTTAGCCTCCAGAACTACCATAAGGTATTACTTCAGAGGATGAATGAGGATGATGTGTATGAACGTGATCGAAGTGTAGTCTTGTACAATCTCAGGTCAACCACTTTTGAGAAGTGTGGTTAATTGAAACCCAACCACCAAAGAACACTGGTATCCACGATCTGGTATTCAAATCCATATAAACATTTTTATCTTTACTAGGATTTGAACCTTAGAACTCTTCGACTTCAAAATCAGCTGATTTGAAATGTCGCGTTAACCACTAGACCAACCCGGTGGGTATTATAGGCCTCTAAAATTGCCAGACCTCACTGTGTGCTATTTTTACTTGTGGGCTTTTGTAAAATAGTCCATCTATGTGCCTTCCGTTTTAGCTACAGTGGTCGAACTGTGGAACTGCATAACAGGTGGTGTAACAGCAGTAAATAGAGAAATGCTTGATAAAGTTCGAGACAAATGTTATTATCATGTGGATGTATGCCTTGCATCCCAAGTGGGGTATATTGAGCACCTATGAGTTGATTTTTTTATAATGTCTTAAATTTTTATAGTCAATATTTCTCAAACTATAAACAATTGAAATCGGATGATTCTTTTTTGAACATGCTGAATCTTTTTCAAAAAATAAAAATTGGAAAATTGAAAATAATATTAACAAAAATTAAAGTTTTACATGAAATGCCTATCATGGTATTCTACTAAATTTTGCCAGTAGTTTTTTTATAGAATGAAAAAGAGTAACTAAACAGCAATACAATTTTTTTTTTATAGAATTGTTCAAACTAGAAGTAATTGTCGTTTTACTTTTGCTGATTGTATATTTTTGTAGTTTTCAGGGCTTTTTTTTTGTCTTACTATTCAAATCAGGAAGAAACAAGTTCATCTCTCTTCCTGACTTATTACAATATTTGCACCATAAATATATAAGGTGCAAAGTTACACTGCACAGAGTTAAATATATAACTGTGCAGTGTAACTCTGGGTACAGAGTAATATTATTTTTATAGTATGATTATTCCCATAAAATCAATTTTGAAATTTCTCATATTATTCTATTTCTTCGTAGGTCAACTCTTTTTATGTTTAGCTTCTGGAATTGCCATAAGGTATTATTTCAAAGAGTGTCAGAATGAAATTTAGTCTTGTACAGTCTCGGGTCGACTATTCCCGATATGTGTGGTTAATTGAAACCTAACCACCAAAGAACACTGGTATCCAAAGATCTAGTATTCAGATTTGTGTAAAAGTAGCTGCCTTTGCTAGGATTTGAACCTTACCAACTCTCGACTTTGAAATCAGTTGATTTGTGATGAGAAGTTTATTTAACCACCAGTCTTAAGACCCCTTAAGGTGGGGTCTTTAGGTCAGCTACTTTTTTTCTATTCCTCTTCATTGTCCCATTCTTTCTTGTGATGTTTTATTTAACTCTTCTTCTTTTTTGATATATCTTAGCTGCTTTAGTTTTCATTCAGTCCAATTTTTTTCCAATCTTTTCCATGTCATTTCAAATGCTCCTCTGGTTTTTCTTTTTTATGTTTTCTTAGCATCATATTTCATATCAATACTAAAGAGATTTCTTAACAACACTCTAGAAATGATACTTATTCAAGTTCAATTCCATCTTACTAGATAATTTTTTTTCGTAATATCTTTCTTAATCATTGATAATATTCTATTTCTACTTATTTTCTTATTGAGACTTGTTTAAACAAGTATTGAAGTACCTGTACTATTGTGTTTGTTTAATTTTTACTTTTCTATAAGTAACTTTACTTAATTGAGTAAAAACATTTCAACTGAGACTATTTTTATTATTTGAATGAAAGTTAGGCTTTTAAAATTTGTTGTGTATTTATTCCCTTATGATTGTTGATATCTGTTTCACCCTTATAGCATCAAATTTAGATAGCATTAGATTATTACAGTCAAAAATTGTGGGTGTGGGTGCATTTATCAAATTTTTAATTTTATTTCTGATTATTCATTTTTTGATTGACAAAAAGCTTGCATGCTTAAATGTAACCTCTTTTTGAGATATAGTAACCTCTCATCATGCTCAGCTTACTGATAATCCAGAGGTTACTTATGAAATTACATAAGGTCAAATGAAACTAACATTCATGTATACACCCAAATGCTAATTTCTGAACCATTACCTGAATTTTATTATCCTTGATTTCTATGAACAATTTTCCTCTTTTTCTTAACATTGCTCTGTGAAATAAATTAGTAGAAAGATAATGACAACTTTATTTGTTAATATGGTTGTTCAGTTTATGCAGTATACTGTGGCTTTTGGCAGTTTTCCAGGTATTCAATCTGTTGGTCAGTTTTCTCCCTTAATAAATGTGCTTTGTTGTATGTGAAATTATGTATTGATTTTTTTTTTATGGAAATCTGTTTGAAAGTTATTGTTAAGCTAACAATAAACAAAACAAACTGCTGAGAATGTCAAATTATCAAGTGTCAGTTCAATCAATAATAAAAAGTTTTTATAAATTTAATAATAAAAAAATTTTTTATTATCTAAAATGTGATAAATTTAGCAAATTTTGACATTTTTTCAGTTTTGTTTTATTTTGTTTATGTGTACTTAATCAGTTTATACTGAGTTAATTATAATGTAAAAATTTATTCACAGATCTTGGTTTATCTGTATACTAATTTAACTTAAACATTTTATTTGTTATTTTCCTTTATATAAGGTTGTATTGAGATAATATTTTTAAGCTTGAATTTAGTTAAATTTTTTTAACAGTATATTTTCTTCACTGCATAAAAATTGTTTTATTTTTATATTAGCATAATAAATTTATCAAATTATTACTTCGGGATTTATGAAATCTAATTAATTGATTTTGCTTATGAATTTAGAGTTACATTAAAACACTATTTATGTTTTGAAAGATAACATTCCTGTCTTGATGAAATTTTAATTGTTAGTTTTAATGAGGTAGTTTCATTCATTTTGTATGGTTTCATTAAAACAGAAAGTAGAGGTTACACTTTCAACTTGTAAAAATATCAAGTACTTTTTTAACATGTTTTATAATTATAGTTGCAAAGTTATGTTGTAGCATTCATTGGAAAACCCGTATTTTGAAACATTTAACTATCATGTCCTACTTTTCAGTAATCAAAAAATGAAAATTTAAAGTATGTAGATAGTTAACAAAAATTTTTACTTATAAAAATTTCAAATGAAATATTTTATACATTAAAATTAATGTATGAATGAATGTTGGCCATTATAATTATTATTGTACATAAACTGTAGTGGATATTATTATTTTTTGTACTTTCAGTACTCTCTCTTTATCTGTTTAGTCTCTGGAAGTACCGTAAGGTATTTTTTCAGAGGATGAATGAGGATGATGTGTATGAATGTGAATGAAGTGTAGCCTTGTACAATCTCAGGT
>JAAAKQ030246727.1:0-11005 GCA_010016005.3 Zanna intricata | reverse complement strand
ATGAAATATTATTAACAAAATACCATTATTAAATATTATTAACGTAACAATTTAACAATGCTTATCATTTTAATTAGATACAAATTTATTTTGTGGATTTCAATATCTATGGGGAGTTATAATAATTTTGATAAAAACCTTGTACTACAACAATGAATGAAATAATTCTCCATTGCTTTCTCTGCGAAGCTGAATATACCATCGTACAGTGAACTGTCGTTTATATTTAATCCTACAAGAGCCAAATTTGTCCTGTTTACTAAAGACAACATGACAGGCACTAATACTCTAAAAGAAAGAAACTTTGATTGATGCATTCATAAATCTTAACCACAAAAAAAAAACTGAGAAAAAGTGTACAGCTAGAAATTATAAACCTTTTTCTACTGGGTAGGAAGCAGTAGTCCTTACACTACAACTAAACTAGAATTTATTTTAGTTTAAAATGTAAACTGGTTCCAAAAATTAGGTTACGGTTTCGAAACTAACCTTAATTTATTAAAATTAAATGTTTATTAATGTTGAATAATTTATTTCTGAGGGTGATGATTATACAACAAAAAAAAGACTAAAATATATCTACAATAATGTCAGAAATTTTCATTTGTGATAGGAAATTTACATTCATAAAAGAAATTTTAAAAATTAATAATTATATGTTCATACCTGAGGTGAGGAAATCTTTCTTTCCATTGCTTGCATTCAGCAGCCAAATTTGGATTAGAAATGAGATCATTAGAAGAATCTCCATACAATGCTGACTCTAATATTTCATATTGTTCACTAAGCCTTTTGGTTGAATCATTTTCTAATTCCTAAAATGAAAGAAAAATTATATATATATATATATATATATATATATGCACACACATAAAGAAAGTTTAATTTCATTTTATGAAATAAATGCATTTCCATTTTTAAAACCTCATATAGAAGCATTGCAAAAGTCCCATACAATAAACCTCAAAAATAAAAAGCATAAAGTATTTAGAAAAAATATTGTTAATAATAAATTGCTTGAATTTTTTTACTTTTGAATAAATTAATAACTTTAAAATTGTTTAAAGTGACTTTAAATGTTTAAAATTTTTCTTTTCAACTATTAAACAATTTCTAATCTGTAAAAGAAAATAATAATTACTGTAAAGCAAAACTGTAGGTTAACATTAAAAACTGTTAGTACCCTAAATTGCAATACACATTTAATAAAAATTTTACTTGAACAGATCAGACAATATTGTCTAGAAACACTGAGTAAATATTTAATTTTTAAAATTATGTTTTTCATAATTAAAAAAAAAATATTACTAAGACTACTTATAATTTAAATAAGAAAAAAAAAATCTCTAGTCCTCATTCTTCAAGTGAGTGCTCTTTATAATATTAACTTAATATTTTTAGATATTAAGTTAACTAGAAATTAAAATTAATGTAAAATTTTTAGATAAAATTTTTTTTAGAATTCTTATATTATAAACAAAATTTTTAAAATTGTATTTTTAAGATTTAAATTATTTTTTAACACAGAAAATAACAAGAATGAATATATAAAAACAAAATTATTTTTCTCTGTCTTATGCACAGTTACCTCTTTATTGTTAATTACTGAAAAGTATTTTAAGATTCATCAATAATCAATTACAATAGTATTTTCATTCAACTTCAACTTATCATCTCCAATTTTTTTATTATTCTTTTTTGTTCTATATTGTCATTTTGTGCTAAAGTTTTTCTAACAGGGTTGTGTGAATTTTGTTTATCATTTTGTCCCACCTTCCCTTTTAGGTTTTAATAAGGAAGCTGGTGGGTGTGAAAGTCAGTGCAGGAAATTTTTGGTTAATTTTTTACTAGCACAGACTTTATTAATGTCTGGTAAAAAGGACATAGTTTAGTGGTTCAATGCATTAAAGAAACCACCAGACAGATAACTTAATCAAAGCCTTCCATCTAGTCAGCTGACATCACTAAAACTGATAATACTACAATGGAACATTTTGGACAAAGGAACAATTAGACTGCAACAATCAATTCACTTCAGGTATTACAGGTTGTTTTTATATCTTCCTTTTCTGTTTAGTCTATGGAACGACCATGGTATTACTTCACAGGATGAATGAATGATACGTTTGAATGTAAATGAAGTGTAGTCTTGTACAGTCTCAGGTCAACCAATCCTGAGATGTGCGATTAATTTCAACCCTGGTCAAATAACACCAGTATCCATGATCAGTATTCAAATCCAAAGTTCCACCTGGACATTTTAACAGACATCAAGATATAATAGGCGTGACTGTAAATACTTGGAGAGCTTTTCAACGATATATAATAAGTGGTAAACTTATTTTCATTGCTTCTAGAGATATAGCAAAATAAAATTTTAATTACTGAAATATTTGGATCTTACAAGGGTAAGTCACATCAGTTCAAATCAGAATTCATCTCCTTTTTTTTTTTTAATTTAAATAAATTGATTTATTAATAATTATTAATCACTGATTGTGTAAAAAACTGTTACAATAAATAATAATTTTAAAAAATATATATAAAATTATTAAACAATAATCTAAAAAAATATAACATTTAAATCATAACGTTGAATTTATTATAGCAGTATAGCTGTTTTTTATTTAGTGTTCACTGTATTAATGAAATAAAATTGTATGTACTTTTCATTTTTTTAAACTGTGTATATGTAATATAAGGTGTACAAGGAAGGTCATGTGCTGTCCACACCAGATTTTTTTTTGGGGAGCAAAAAATATCATTATCATTAGAATATTATCATCGCCTGGAATACAAGAATATAAAACATAATTAAAAAAAAAAAATGAAAACAAAATAAAAACAAACTAGAATATTAAAAACAAATAAAAGTATTAAACACAAAAACATATAACTACTATCACAGGTAAAAAGTTGAAAATAGATAATATTTAAAAAAGAAAAAACAACTATCTATCCTCTCTCTCTCTCTCTCCGCATATATATATATATATATATATAGGGTGTGGCTATTAAATAATAAGACTAAATCTGCTACAGAAGACCTGAGGATTTGCCAAATTTATGATCGACAGCTGTGCAGCGTCATATTAGTCAGGTTATGGCCTTCATTTGGATAACATCTGTGTTTTTGTTTTGCCAAAAAAAATTATAAGTATTTTATTAGAACAATGAATTCCAAAAAATTTCATATGAAACTTTGAAAACTGCTATTGAGGCTTATCTTTTATTAAAAAAAGGTATATGACAAGGAATGTTTAACACATACATGGGTTTTTGAGTGGTTTAAGCGTTTTCACATTTATGTTTGTCTGGGTTGTCCTTCCACATCAAAAACAGATAAAAATACCTAAAAAATTGGTAATCTGATCTGATCTGATCGTCGGTTAACTATTTGTGTGATTGCTGAAACTATAGGAATTGACAAAGAATGCATAAGGCAAATTTTACATAACAATTTTAACATGAAAAAAGTGTGTGTGAAAATGGTGCCTAAAATTCTCACAATTGAAGAAATAGAAGCTTGTGAAAATTTTTATTCTGACACTTTGAATGTACTGAAAATGATCCAAATTTCTTGTAAAGAGTGATAACATGTGATGAATCTTGGTTTTTCACTAACAATCCAGAAACTAAGCATCAATTTACATTTTTTTTTTTTTTTTTTTTTTTTTTTTGTTTGTTTAACCTCCGGAACCACCATTGAGGTATATCTTCAGAGGATGAGATGAATGAATTGTAGCGTGTGTGAAAAATGCCGGACCAGGATTTGAACCCGGGACCTCCGGATGAAAGGCTGAGACGCTACTGCTCCGCCACAGAGGCTGGCCATCAATTCCTACAATGGAAGGCCCCAACTTCACGGAGAGCTAAAAAACTTCCAAGCAAATCAAAATTCAAAGCGATGATTGGTTTTTTACATTCATGGGATTGTGTACAGTCACAGGGTTCCTGAAGGTCAAACTATTAATCAACAGTACCCATCACAGAGTTGAGGTCCTTGCTCAACTATGTGAAAAAAAAAATAAGAAAAAAGACCAAAAATATGGAAGAACAAGTCATGAGTTCATCACGCTTACACTGCATTATCTGTCAAGACGTTTCTAGCCAAGTATAACATACCACTGTTAGACCATCTGCCTTATTCACCTGACCTGGTACCATGTAACTTTTATCTATTCCGAAGGTCAAATCTGCATTAAAAGGTACAAAATTTGAGTGTTAAAGCTGTGAAAAAGCAAGGGGCATGTGTCATGAAAGAGCTCATGGAAGAAGACTTCCAGCACTGTTTCGAACAATGGAAGCATGGAGCATTGTAGGGATAGAGGAGGGGTGATATTAAGGGGATGATAAATAAATAAAAATAAAAAATAAAAAAATAAAAATTAAAAAAAAATAAAATAAATATATATATATAAAAATCAAAAATAAAATATTTTACAGATGTCTCATTATTTAATAGCTATACCTCAATTAACTGAAATAAAGTAAATTTAATTAGCTAAGAGAGGAGTGTAAAAGGGTCCTTCTCAGATAACAGAAAGAATAAAAATTAACATTTGAAATCATTATAAAAAAATCTGATGTGGACACCATATAACTTCCCTGTATTGCCTACTAAATTACATATACACATTTAAAAAAAATACAAGGTACATAAAATTATTTCCTTAGTAACTTCTGATATTTTATCAATATATATATATATATTTTAATATATTGATTTATTATTATTTATTTATCAGAGGTTAATAAAATCATTAATAAATCAATATATTTAAATTTTAAAAAAAATCTGATATGGACACTACATGACTTCCTTGTACGCCTATTAAATTATAATTTTTTCCTGCACTTCATTTAAACTTATGTCATTTGAAAGTGAAATATGCTCCTCTAATTTTTTTATAAAGTGGATAGTTACACAATTGCTTAAATATCAGTTTTTATTAACATCAAATATTTATACAATTATTAATTTATCAATCTAAATGAAATGTTAGGATAGAATAAAAGTTTACTTATTATTCATATTGCTAGATCACTATTATTCGTATCTTCATGAGTTACAGATTAACAAAAGATTCTATATTTTCAGATTTCTAGTGTGTCGTATAAATAAAAGTTAATAATAATTAAACTATTCTGTTTAATGAACTCCTGTATACTGGTTAAAAATATTAATTTTGAACTTATAATGTAAAACATTCAGTTTTTATTATTGGATTAATTGGTAAATAATCAATAATTTAAAAGAAACAATCATACAGGAAAAAGAAAGATAACATGAAGAAATATATCTCAAAAAAATGATAAGAAGATGAATAAATATGAAGAGGAAGAAAATTTTAATAACAGAGGAAGATTAAAAAATCAAGAAAAGATGATAAGTATGAAGAGGAAGAAAATGTTAAAACAATGAAAGAATAAAAAGGAAGAAAATGTTGCAAACAAACAATAAAAACATTAAGAGAAGATAATAAATATAATGAGGAGAAAACGTTAAAAGACCATGAAAAGAATAAAAAGATTAAGAGAAGATGATGAATATAAACAAAGAGAACGTTTGAAAATTAGAGAACGTGTACACAAATTAAGATCAAAAGAATTATATCAAACCAAAGAGCAATTAAATGATTTTCAACAAAAAAACATATAAATGAAATGATGATCAACTCCAACTTAGGGAGAATATTGTCTGACAATTTCAGAGTTATAATGAACTAAAATATAAGAATTTTTTGCAATTTATTAAATATCTAGCATGTGTGCTTCAGTGTATATTTTGTTCTTGTCAGAGTTTATTTTTCAGTCACTCTGTAGTTAACTTTAATATAGATAAAATTTACTGTAACTTTAATGTAGATAAAAATAATACAATTCTAAATTATAATTGTTGATTATTAATAAATAATCAGATGTTTCATCCAATCTATAATATATAAACATATGTAATAATGCCCAAATTACATACACATTTTTAAAAGTCTATAAAATTTTATTTCACTAACAACTTCTGAATTTTTGGGTCAGTAATAATGGGTTAGTAAATATTAATATCAATACATTTAAATTAAATAAATAAAAAGTTAGAGTAAATTTAAAAAAAAAAAAAAAATAATAAAAACAAGGAGATGAAGTCCGATTCAAACCAATTCCCTTTTTAAGATCCAAATATTTCTCATTAATTAAAATTTGATTTGGTTATAAACTGTTACCAATGAAAATAAGTACCAAATATGGAAAAGCTCCCAATGAGGGCTTATTACTGAAGTTAAAAAAAAAGTTCACAATCCAAATAAATGTTTTGGATTTTGGGGATTTTCTGAACACTTTTTGTTCAATCAATTGCAATCAAAAGGGAGGTGCACAACTAGGTGTTATAACAATCCTAAATCCAGAAGTTCAATATCCTGCAGCTAATCATTTTTGAGTTATATAAGATACATATGTACATACAGACATCATGCCAAAACTAGTCAAAATGGGTTCAGGGATGGTCATAATGGATATTTTTATTGAAATCTGAAAATCAAAATTTTTCTCACAATACTTCCTTTACTTAGTACAAGGAAGTAAAAAAAAAACACTTTTAAAAAAGTATTTAAAATTATAAGACGTCAAAGAAATACAAATATTCGGTCTAAGGATTTGACGAATGTTCCTGGGCAATTTAAGTTTACAACCAAGGCCACATAACATATGCATCCAACAAGGATGTTGCACACAGTCAAGCAGCAGTTGAATCGTACACATATTGGTGAATTTACTTTCGACATCAGATACTAGTGAGTGACTCTGGTACAGCCTAACCAAAATCGACAAAGGAACACATCTTGGCAGAGTTTTCTGAATGACCAAGTCCCACGGCAACACAGTGTTTTTAATGTACCAGAGTTTATTATCCAGTATGGCAGTCCAGACAGAGTTTATTATCCATTATAGCAGTCCAGACACCTTGCCACTTTGCTCGAAGAGCATTCTTTTACACAATTAATAAAATCACATGCAGTAACACGGGTGGTGAAGGAAGGTAGACAACATGCGTCTTTAGCAAAGGAATCTGCACATTCATTGCCTGCAATTCCTACATGGCTAGGGATCCCTCAGAAGCTTACTTGTGTTGTAATGGTTCAACTCAGTGATTGCATTATAGATTTCGGTGACCAAAGGATGTCTAGAGTAAAAATCTTCTAAAGTTGTGAGTGCACTGCAAATAAAGATATAATGGTATTTTGGGTTAACAATTTTTAAAGCCTTACTGATCTAGAGTACAGTTAAATAAAGTTAACAAATAAATTCTGTGATTAAGAATAAATGCGCATCCAATGGTATCACTGTGTTTCGATCTATCTATGTATACTATTGCATCTGGGTTTATTTTGGAGAGAATATGGTGAAACATTTGCTGAAAGACGATAGGTGGTTTTTATTGTTTCTTATATATGGTAAAATCAAAAATAAAATTTATAAGGTCGATTCCCACAGAGGATATGAACAGGGATAAGTTGGAAAAATAGAAGGACTGTCACTGGTGTAATAACTGCTGGGTACAAACACCTATAGGTGCAGTATAAAGTGGAGAGTATTCATACCTTTGTAAATTAGGATTCACAAGAACTGTGGTAAATTCCAGGTGATTTGGTTGCCCTTTAAGGCAGGCAAAGTAAGATGCTAGTAGCTAGTCATATCTATCCTAAAGTGATAGTTCACCACACTCAACTAGTATGCTAGTAACAGGGCTTCAGCTAAAGACACCTAAAACAAGATGTACAACATCTTCAGCACAGTATGACGTACTGAAGAAGTTAGAAGAGTAGGCAACACAACCATAATCTACACTGGAATGTACTAAGGAACAATGAAATCACAACATAATAACCTATTGGCTCCTCAATTAGTGTTGCTAAGAACTCACAGCATTTCTAGCAGTTTGGAACATTTGGTTTTTAATTGTTTGATTGACCCATGTAAAATGGCTGTCAAAAATAAACCTAAAAACTTATTATTACAACAGATAGCAATTAGCTCTTAGTTCAGAAAGATTTGTGGTATAAAAGCTCCTACAGGCAAGAAAAGACTACACATTTTGTTTTCTCAGGTGAAAATGTGAAGCTGGTAACTTTGGACCAAGCTTCAAGGGGAGATATACTGTCCTGTAATAATCTCTCTGCTATGATGTTGAACAAGAAGTAATATATGGGGTGATTCAGAAGGATAGGGCAATACTTTGACAACTAATTCTAGAGCCTAAAAATAAGAAAAAAGTTCATATAACATAGGTCCGAAAACGCTTTGTTAGCGAGTTATAAAAGTCGGCATGTTTAAAATTTTATTTGTTTTCTGTTGATATTAATTACATCAATCTTCTTATAATTACATTCTCTACAATTTATGTTTAAAAAATGTATTATTTATTGCCAATTTAACGTTACTGTACGCCAAATGTAAAAAAAATGTGTTTTTTGACCCTATTTTTGGTGTTTTACATGGGATATCTTAGAAACTAAGAAAGATACAGTTCTGGGACCTATTTTTTCAATTTCCCAGCTCAAAAACCAGAAGAAAAAATTGAATTTTCCCCTTAATTAACCCTCCCAGAATTACAGAAAGCCTTAATTTACCTGGAGGAACTGAAACTTGGGCGAAATCTTTTATCCTGTATAACTCGCTAACGAAGTGTTTTTGGACCTATGTTTATATGAACTTTTTTCTTAGTTTTAGCGTCTAGAATGAGTTCTCAAAGTATTGCCCTATCCTCCTGAATCACCCTGTATATATATATATACATATAGCAAATCATCAACAAATAAAGAACATGAAATGGTGGCTGCACACATTCAATAATACTGTTGATGGCTATAGCAAACAAGGTGACACTTAATACACTTTCATGAGGCACTTCATTCTCCAAGGTGACCTGATAAAGAATCTCCAACATGAATACGGAAAGTTCAGTCATTTAAGAAACCCCTAATAAATGTAAGTATATTGGCCTTGTATACTCCCCATTCTTTAAGGCTATTTAAAATACCACATCACCAAGTCATGTTATACACCTTCTTCATATCAAAGAAGATAGCAACAAGGTGCTGGTGAAGTAGGAAAGCATTTTGAAAAGCTACTTCCAGTGACACTAAATGATCAATGGAAGAACATCCCTGGTAGAAACCGCACTGCTCTAAACAAATAAGGCCATGCTTCTCTAAATACCATGTCTCTCTTAGTACCATGTAAGCCTGCAGTTCACCATTCTCTCTATCACTTTACGTAAACTACTTGTCACAGAGATAAGGCAGTAGCTTGAGGGGCTTGCTTTGATTTTACCAGGTTTAAGTATTGGTACAACAATGGCTTCTGAACACTCCCAACAGAAGAATTGTGAGGGTAATAAACTATTAACCATAATTGTAAGTAAACAAGAAAAATGTCCCAATTTAGCATATAATGGTCACACAATTATAACTATAAAATGATGAAAATAAAGAATCACTACACAAGAATATCCTTCTTATGTTGGAAAATTGTAATTTTCAACTTTAATTTATAACTTTATACAAAACTGTTTTGATAAAAATATTTACAACAAAACGAACAGATTGTAAAATCACATCCAGATCACTAGAATCAATAGAATTTTTTTTATCATTATTATTTTCAACAATCTTCTATCCTACAGTAGTATCTAATCATGTCAATTGTAAGTAGTCAGCCTTATTGTAGACTTATTTCATCTAGCGATGAAATTAGTGTGGAAAGTGATGATATAATGATGAAACACCAGGCTCTACTAAGTTTGTACGTATTGCGGTGCAGAAAAAACCAAGTGATTACTGAAATCTGACAAAATAACCCCATTATATTTCTTTTATGAACATAGTGACATTTGTGAAGATATATTGAATAAGTTTAAGTCAGATCCATCTTCAGAACTACAAATTTTTTCAGAATATATGAAACCTTTGTTTGACAAAATTTGAGACAAAACTAATGCACATGCTACGAAACATTTGAACAATCCCATTAGGAAAGAACTGAAGGATAATGATAAACAATTTCAAACTACTGCTAATGAAAATAAAGCTTATTTTGCTTTAGTAATTTTGATGTTACAAGTGTGAAAATCGCATATCCAATTGTATTGAAGAAAAATAGATGATACATCCTTACTTTGCCGAACAATGAGCAGAGAGAGATTCAAGCTAATTTCACTACTGACAACAATGAAAATGATAAACTAAAAAAAGTTAGGCCTTCTAAAAGATTTTCCCAATTATATCTCCCTTCTTAAAACATAGCTGCCAGGGGATATAAATAGAATTTCTAAGTCAGCTGTTAAGCATTTAATTATGACATCATTGGGTTTAAACGAAAAATATGTAATGTAAATTATTTTTTAATATTAATATTATTTATTATTATAACATTTTCATGATTTCCATATTTCATTTTATTGTAATATTTTCAATATTATTAAATCATTTTAATTTATTATAGGAAAATATTAATAAAATTATTCTAGTTAAAATCGTGTTGAGTTATTAAATTTTATTCATAGGAAAACTGGTTCTTTAATCTAGAATGACTCGCTTCAAGAATTTTTTATATAACTTTGTTATTTATGAACAATTTTGAATAAATAAGGAGTCTCTCATTTTCTTTGTCATAAATTAACATCTGCTTAACATTTATTTGTAAAAATATAAATTTAAACAAAGCACAAGTTACAAAGATAATAACAATTAAAAATTTTAAATTCCTATCATTTGGAAATGGATTAAGAGATCAGGCTCAATGTTTTTATCCTCCCTAGCAGTAAAAAAAATTTCAGCTCTGTACGATTAATCGTTCCAGAGATAAATTTTTTAATTAAAAATACAAAATGGCAGATAGCTGGCAATGTAAATGTTTCCAGATATATGTTGATATTTATACGGATTTGAATACTAGATCGTGGATACCGGTGTTCTTTGGTGGTTGGGTTTCAATTAACCACACTTCT
>JAAAKQ030246716.1:0-11005 GCA_010016005.3 Zanna intricata | reverse complement strand
CCTCCGGCGCCAATACCTCTTCTGAACCGTCTCTCTGGGCAATCCATCTGGTGATGTCCCTCCTTGCCGCAATTGAAGCACGTTCTACTCCTGTCGGGCCCCTCGCATCTAGTCGCTCTATGCCCGACAGTCCCGCAACTGTAGCACTTCTCCACCTCCTCCGCCAGGAAGACCCGACACGAGACCCAGCCTATTCTTACTCGTCCCTTTTTACAAATCTCAGCCGCGACGTGCGAGGGCAATAGCACCGTCGCACTCTTCGTCTGCCCAAACGATTCTCTTATTGTAATGCCCGCCAGCTGTTCAGGCTGCATCCCGCTGATAGGGACCAAAGCTTCCACTATTTCTTCTATTTCCACTATTTCCAGATCAACAAACCTGTAACTATCACTTAACACTGTAGATCGGTGCTCAATCAAAGGAAGGGTGTAACTGCCATGGGAAGGAAGGGAAGGGAAAGTTTCCCCTAAGAAAATTAGCGTAGGACTTAGAAAATAGTACTCATAATATAGTAGAAAATTCTTTTCTCAAGTTTACTTGCTTAGATCTGACGTCATAGACCAGTATATGCCAGCACGAGGACTTACAAAAAATTTCTGTAACTAACAGTTAACATTGTTATACAATGGCAAAAAAAGCCAATAAGAAAATCCGAAAAACTCAGTATATCGGGTCCAAATACGCAAAAACATTTACTCAAATTATCACCATTATTTTACCAACAAGTACAGTCACACAGATCAGAAAAAAAGATACTATAAACCGTCCAAATCACAGTACGAGCTGTTTCACAGTATATTCCTTGCTAAGAATTACACTGCAGATTAAAAATCGCAATAAAAAATTAATTCGCTATCTGAAAGCCATACTTTTTTTTTACAACTATCAATCAATATATAATCCATAAGTTCCGTCCTACTAATGCACTAAAACCGAGAAAAAACCAGACAAAAACACATCGAAACGAGAAGCACTAAGAACACATCCTTATTCTTTGAAATCCATAGCTTGATCATTTCGACATACCTGCATTTTGATGGGCTAACTTTCCCGATTTGGTTCAATATGTTTGACTGTTAAAGGAACCAATGGGATATTATTTCATTCCTTAATTCTCACTAGTTAGAAAAGAGATGCTCATTAAACTGAAAATGGTTTACCAATTTTAGAGGTAATTTGTACTGTTCATATTACTCTTTTTATCGTTTATGATAGGTGAGAGACAAAATACGTGAAAACAAGTTAAACTAGTCCTGAAATGTATGTGATAATACGATTTATTTTATTAAGTATCCAAAGCAAACAAAAAAAAATAATAATAATAATAATAATAAACCAAAAGTACATGAATTATAGAGGTATATTGAAAAGTTTTTGTTGATGAAATATTTTGGAACAAGTGCTTTACATTTTGCACCGGATCTGAGGCTTCGCTGAGGAATGATGATAATTTCTGACTAGTAATAGTACACAATCAAAAAGAAGGTACATTTATTTTGTATTTCATCTATGACCATGTTGTTTTTTCTTTGAACCTACTCCTTGTGCAATGTTCTTCTCTATTTCCAATTAAATCTTAAAAGTTTATGATGGGTTTTACGCTTTCACAATTTATTTTCTGGCATCTTCTAATAATCCATGTAGAACTATTTCAGTGAATTATTCTCTCTCATCTTATATCCTGATCGATTAGCTTTTTTTTCTGAATTGTTCTAATTAAGCTTATACTCTCGATATCTATTTATTTTTTACTTTGTCCATTCCATTTCCATTTTCGTACATTTTTCCTCCTTTCCTCAACAATCCCCATAAATTTTCCATTGTACATCTCTTTTTTTTTGTTTACAGAATTCTGGGATAGGTTTTTCTACAGCTTCCTTTTTATTATGTCCTTTTTTAATATGATTTTTGGCTTTCTGCTAAAATCTGAGGTTTCATGTGTGCGACAACACTTTGTTATTTCTAATAGAAATTTTTTTTAGTGTTCCTTTAAAATTTATTCATATATTCTTCCTTTATTTAACTTATATCATTGCTTTTATTTTTTAGTTTTTATCCCGCTTTTCTTACTAAATCTCCAAAACATCTCATCTTATCCATAGTTAAAATATGTCACATTTTGATATATTTTAGTTGAATAAACTTCGAAATTCCACGTTTATTTGGTTTCTGTAGACTTTTTCTATACTATTTTACTCGGAATCAGATTTTCTAGAAAAGTTTGTTTAGAACTTATACGTGTTTATTACTTGTTTAACAAAGTTATTTTAGGAACCATAAAATACAGTTAAAATCTATATTTTTCGACCCCAATTTATTATCTTTTATTTCAGATTTCTCAAAAGCTACTAAAAATATAGTTCTGGGATCTATTTTTTTTTTTTTCAAGTATTCAAGTCAGATTTTATATAAAAACCATTAAAATTACCGCGTATTTTGGATCCCAAGAATTACAGTCTGACTTAAATTTACCTATCTTTGTAACGTAGAGTTTCCAAATCTATGTTTATATGAAGTTATTTTTATATTTTCACTATTAAAACTTGTCCTGAAAGTTAGCTGTACTCTCTATTTTCTTCTGTCTTCCCGCTTTCCAATCATCTCCCATAACCGATGACTTCTTTATTTTTTCCCCTCAATGAAGCAAATTCATTGTTAGGATTTTGTTTCTATGGTATCTCTCATATCACAAAAAATTCATTTGCTATTTCCTTCCACATTTATTCCCTTCAATAACTGAGGTAACTTCATCCGTGATATCTTTTTCAATACCATTTTCTTACTTTCCATTCACATTTAATTTCGCACTTCTAACATTCTCTTTAATAATACTTTTATTTTTATTATGAGAAGCAGATGATTACTATTAATTTAAGTTCTGATAATCTATTAATCTTATTTATTTCGTTTTTTAATTTGTCTTTCATAATTGTATAGTCAACTAGTTTTTTTTCTCGTCTTGGTGATCTGTATGGGTAGTGCTGTATCATATTTCACTCGAAATATGAACGAGATGCCTTGTTCCTCCTTAAATCCTGTTCAACTAAATTGGAATTTAATTTCCAACTTAAATGGAAATTATAGAACATTTTATTTTCCTAATAAAACATACTGAGTTTTAAAAATAACTGCATCATCCTTAGATAGACCAGTTAGCATGAACTTAGTATTTAAAGAAAAATAATTTTAGTACATTTTTATCCTGGTAGAAAGTAACAGATCCTAGAATTAGTAAAATTCGTACTTATACATAATTTGATATTTCTTTGCTGAGAACGATCCCTATGCATTTTCTCCTACTTTATTTCTATTTTGAATAGTTCAGTGTAACATAATTGCTGCCAATCTAATCTTCTTCTTCCAACTCACTTTTGTTTCTCCGGCCCCTAAAAGCGTTTTAACTGAGGAACATTTAACAGACAAAGATTGTGCAGTAACTAAAATTTAAAGAATCACTGGTATTCCGTTCCCTGACGCCAACAAAACAGCCGTCCCTAATGTTTGGAACAGATACCGTTTTCAGTGCTGTAAACACTGTTATCAACAGAGAAAGCCGGCACTTCTGTGTTCTGTGAGGTACTTTTTCTGATTCCTTATCTTTGTCCTTTTCAATTTAAGAGAAACTGCCAGTAGTCAAGCCACTTATATTGAATTTAATGTTAAAAATAATACGTAAAATAGATTTTACTATTGACACAATAATTTTTATAATGATTACAAGAAAGAGTATCTTTTTAAGGCTGCTACATAATACATTGTTCGTTAATACATTTTGAAAGACTAAAATATAATAATGGAAATTGTATATTACTAATTTCTCTGAGGATTTGGTTACCAATGAAACGTTTTAATCAAGATAATTCCATACATAATATAAACATGCAATCTCCACCACAGAATAGTAACGGATTAAAGCACCAATTTAACATATGAAAATAATTTTCACCCGCTGAATTGTTTACCTACTACATATATGAAAATATTACTCTTCAGCTACACTGTAGCTGAAGAGTGGTAGAAGAGATCATGGAAAACCCATAGAAATATAGTTGGAAAATAATTTGGTTGTAAAGATGTCAAAGGCTACAGTAGGTAAGAAATAATTGGTTTTATTTTGAAAGAATATGCTTAAAATATTTTTTCAGTACTTGAAATATCCTACTTGTAAAATTATCCTATTTTATTTTCAGAATATAGGTAAAACGAATTATAACTATAGTAAACCAATAATTAGAATAACATATTTAGAATTAAAGAGTGTATATGTATATAAAGAGAGTGAGGGATATTTTTTCCTTCTTCTTCTTCAACACAAGTAAATGTTTTAATTATAACTATTAGATCACTCCGATTGAGCAGTTGAGTACAAGATAATACAAGTTAGTGAATAAAAAAGTAGTTAAAATTGTCGATCGGATAAAATATTATGTGAGAAAATAACGAACTGAAGTCAATTAAGAAAAAAACATACCACGACGGAATTTATATATAACCCGAAATAAAAATGAAAATTAACGTAAAAATGCATTCGTCTTCTTTTATTTTTTTTTTTTTGAACTATCTAAAGATGGACGTGACGAACGTGAACTATTCTTAATCGTTCATTGTGCGTGAACGAATCAGTAAAATGACTCGTTCCAGATCGATGGAAAAGAAGCAAGGTCATTATTGTCATAATAGTTTCAAAAGAAATAAACAGGTTTTTGACAGAAGGTAATATAACCTACCTTGGTCGATCAATCAATTCAATTTAGTGGTATGATACTATGCAGTCATTATAAGTTGGAGTACAGGATGTTAAGTACTTTAGATATAAATAATTATCGTTATAACTTAATAACTTTTATTTAATTCAAGGAAAATTTTATTTTAATCGAACTACTCAATATTATTGTTATAATGTACTACGCAATAATATTTTATTTTGTTACCCGGTTTAAAAATAAAAGAAGCGTTTAATCAAAATATCCTGTTTAGGAATAACATTTAATTCTATAAATATTCAGTATTTCTACATATATAAAAATACCATTAACTATTGATCAGAGATATAACATGTTAAAAATAATTTATAGAAGTGAATAAATTGATTAAAGTTGACATAAATAAAATAATAAGTTAAACTTATAAGGTTATTAAGTTCTAATACTTAAATGCATAAAGTGATACTATTAATTGCATTAACTGTAAAACTATACAGTTACAGTTTTAAAATGCAATGAGTGAAAGACATTAAATTAAGATATATACGAATATATATATATATATATAAGCTAATGCCAGTTTATTAATTATAGAAAATGGTAATGGATCTATTTAAAAATTATATACATATATAAAAACTAAATGAATTAAATTCTCCTTTCCTGACTGCACTCATTTATTTTTAACTTCAATAATTAAATATTTATTTTAAAAATAAATAGACTTCAGTGAGTTCTATAATATTAATTTCTTGATAACTTATTATTATTATTATATTTTTAGATTTTATTCAGAAAAAGATGTTAAAGAATCGTTAGAAAAAGACAATTTAAACAGATTATCTATGCATATAAAAAAAACATTACTGAACAGATATTAATACAGTTTTACAAAAATTAATAAAATTTTACAGTTATTTATAAAATTTTATATCTTACGAGCTTGGTCATTATTTCCAGTTAGAATTATCACGATATTCTTTACATTATTATATTTCCGTTACCATGATAAAAGAAACAGATCTCCGAATTCAGTTTTATATAAAAATTACGTAATCTATTTGTAAAATAATAAAAATTTTATTACTTTATTTGTATTATTACCAGTATTATTTTATTTTAATCGCTTTTCACGCTTCATTTAATTATTTTTTAGAATTATTCTCACACCCATGAGGATAATGAACACAGCGGGAGTCCAGGGAATGGAGCCTCCCGGCTGGCGGGAGGGGCTAGCCTTGTTCGCCCTACCGGCTGATCATATAATATCAATATCAAAAACTACTAATTACTGAAGATGAATTCATTTATTTTGTTTCATCTTTTTACTGGATTACGAAAATTTTCCAGAATCAGAATTTAGTAGTTAGTTATGTTAAAAGAACCGATTGCCTAATATTAATTGAAAACTCGAATAATGGTAGCGTCAATCATTCAGTATAATTATATAGTTTTAGATTGTTTCTTTTTTATGGTTTTGAATACTAGACTGTTGATATCAGTGTTCTTTGGTGGCTCTTTCTTTTTCTTTTTAGTCTCCGAAACTACCATAAGGTATTACTTCAGAGGATGAATGAGGATGATATGTATTAATATGAACGAAGTGTAGTCTTGTACGGTCGACCACTCCTGAGAAGTGGCCGGTGGTTCGTTTAAATTAACCACACGTCTCAGGAGTGATCAACCTGGACTGTTCCAGAATACATGTTTACGGTACATTTATAATTATACTGCAGCTACGTTAGGCTTGCCTTGCCGGTAGCAGTAATTGCAATTGGCTATACACATACACTCAAAACAGGTAGAAATCTACCCACTTGTAAACCTGTTTTATTTGCCGGAAGTAGATAGAAAACTGATTGAAGGAAACAAGCTATTTTACCAAAGTTTTCTTTAATTTTATCCTGATATTAATTTTTATTTAATAACTATGACAAAAACTTAATATTAATTCAAAATTTAAATTTGTGTTAGCAGAAATTTGTAGAAATACTTATGAAAACGTACATACCAAATAAATACAAATTGACTGCAAATATTAATAGGAAAAAGTTTATTTTTATACATTTTCAAACCTAATCATAAAAACGCAATGAAGTGCATCACGCGGAAAAACTAGCTGAAAAGAACAATAACATTCTTAACTCATTTTGTTTGGTAGTGATATCTTCATGCTGCCGAATACGGGCAGCTTATATGTCATAATGTCTAGAACCTTAAGGTGAAAATTTTCTCATACATCTTTTTGTTCTTCCGTAGAATCTTATAATATTAATGCGCGGGACATGAAAAAGAATTTGAGGCTGCATCAAGGTAGGAAGCCGATCAAAATGTGCTAAAAAAAGATATTTTAATAGTTAAAATTAATAGATAGATAAAAATTAAAAGATATTTTAATTGAATCGACAGAGGTATTCCACATTCTCAGTTCAAATAGAATTTAATGCCACACGTAAATTAAAACATAGCTTGGATTTCAGAAATTTTAATAAAGAATAATACAGTTTTAATAACATAAAAATACAGATGTAACTTCAGTTCTTCCTAATCATCTTTACACCTGATTATTTGATTCTACACATGCTTCGTTCGCGACATGCTTGGAATTTTGTTGATAAATACGTAACATCAGTGCTGAGAAAGAAGGATAAAGTGGATAGGTTACGAGGGTTTTAGATGGCTGTGTTTCAATCATATTCCCGACCGGAAGATGGACCCCGGACCCTTGAACCCTCGACGGCGACACACATACACGGTGGGGAAAGGACAGCCTCCTGCTGAGTCACCGCGCTTCCTGAACCCTCGACGTGAACACACACATACACGAACACCCACACATCCAAAAAAAACCAAAAAAACAGTGATGTGTGAATGAAGAAGTATTAATGACTGTTGTAGAATTGAAGGGCGAAGAAGATGGAGCATAGACAAAGTCCACAATCGTATGGTGAAGAATCAGTTTGGAGGGGAATGGGGTGACAGATTGCCCTCTGCTAAGTCGTCACACTTCCAAGCTCGCTCGGATGGGAGGCGATGATGATGCACGGGGACTCTGGATCATCTTTTAATGCAGTTTCATCAATATAGATTTGATTAAAGTTTATTTCACGAGGTTCAAACTATTCATAGTTTTCTGGACCTTTCAGGAGATAAGTCCTATTCAATTTTCGTAAAAATTCCTAAACATTGATTTCTCATTTGTCTTTGAATGACCCAACTTTTCAATCGATTACTTATTATAAACGAAAAAATATATTATAATAATATATTTTGATTTTTCATACTTTGAATTGCATTTTAAAATATTCCCTCATTATACCTTACTTCGCATATGCGTATGAGTCTGGATGTTTCAGTGTTCAATGACATTTTTATTACAAAAAGAAGAAAAAAGAATAATTTTTAAAATATACGTTTTCAATTAAATAACGGTATTTTATGTTATTTTATTTGAGGTATACAATAAAAATGTATAATTAAAAAATGATAAATTTTTTTATATTTAATGTCAATAAACTCTATGAGTAGGCTTAATTACCATTGCTTTTACCGATGATAACTAAATGATTAATAAAATTATCGACCAAAATACAGTAACAAGGTTGCATAATTTAATTATCGAGTTCATACTAAAGTCAAGATGATGTGTTGCCATGCTGTCTGAAATTATTAAAAACAAAATTATTATTAACACGTTATCGATAACGTGGAGCACACTACAATAAGTGTATAACATTTTTTTATTTATTTTGCCTTGACAGTTTTACCGCTACAACAATTCCACTTATATTTCATATCTCACCACCATGATAAAAATTATACAAAGAAAAAAACAATTAATATCTGTCACATGAATGTTCATACAATGTTTGCGAAATATATTTTTATTATAAAAAAGCTGTTGTTTTTAAGTATTTTTTGCTATATTTAGATACATCAATCTTTTGAAAAGAATTTCTGAATTTAAAAAAAATCTTCATACGTTGAGCAAAACTCAATAAAAGCATAAAATGATCAAATTACCGTAATTTTCAAAATTATACGATCTTACAATTGCAACTTTACAATGGCACCTTACCTTAAATTGCACCTTACAGGTGTAGTGAATGTAAAGCACCTGAAGGACAAGAAGGCTAGTCAAACCTGCTATCTTTGAGAGTAATGATGTTCACGAAGAGCCTTTGTACTAAACAGAATAAAGAGCTCAGTTTGGTTAAATATAATCTCCATTTCGGTTTTTCACATGATGTTATGCAATCGTATATTTGACTCTGTGACGAAGGCAAAGAGAATCATTTTACTTCTCACTTTCCTCAGTAAGATTGGCTTGGGATGTTTGTTATTGTGAAATATGGCTGTTTAAATTCGGGGAGTGACTTGTGGCTCAAATCAAATCATTAAAATCGTTATTCTTATGGCACTTTTCATACATAATATTAGTACTATATTATAATATAATGTATAATTATTTAATAATAATATTAGAGTGTATGTATAATTAAAAAAATAACCCATGCGGTTAAATGAGTCTAACCTATAACATGGTATCATATGTAATTAGTGATAAAACATCAACAATCAATGCATTCTTCATTTGTAGTATAATAAATCGGGCCAACATTTAACATAATTTAAGCTTTTCTCTGAAAGACCTTCCAGTTATCTCTGTAGATTGCACACCTTTATCGATAAGAAAATTACATTCTTTCTCAACTATTTTTTCAGAAAGGTCAGGGTGAAAAACTCTTCACTTGAAGATTTTTCTAATTTCAAATTAAATTAGCCTCATTTCCAAATTTATTTTAAAAATTAGTTCTTTACAAAATGTTTAGAAAAATTTAATTAAAAAAAAAATTACGCTTACAAGAAAATATTTTAAAATTATTCTGTGAAAATAAAATCTATTATGAGTTAATGGGTAAATAAATGAGATTTAATTACCAAAAAATATTGAATATAAAAGAAAGATTAATCTCTTATAAAGTATTATTGATAAAATTACAAAATTTATTTCAATTTTATATTTTACACTGAAATAAATTAATATTTACACTGACATTAATTTCGATATTAAAAACTGTAATAATTTCAGATTTTATATGAAAATTATATGAAAAGTTCTTTCACACAAAAGTAAACATTATGGTTAAATTTCATGTAATTAAATCAGAAAGGACATAAACATTTTAAAAATAATAACAACAACAACAACAGATTACAGCGGGTTTTTGCTAAATTATGTCAAGATATCTTACTGAAGTAAATAATAATCAAATCCCATAATTCTCTAGTATAAAAAAAACTCAAGGATGGGTTTCCATTGGAATCCTTTAATGAACGTATGTATATGCATACGTACTATGTATGTACGCAAATACATACATAGCATTTCCCTGTAGGCTTCTTTCTGACATCTTCTCATTACTCGATGCCCTCTGAACTAGCTAAACGAGTTTACGGAGACATGAATCCCGTGCCTAGTTCTCTAATTTAACAAGTTACTTGTGACTGTAAATGTCTCTTTGTCATCGGTAATTTAGTTAAACAAACCAAGAAAGAAAATATTGTTCGCAACAACGGTAATTTTTATCTATTTTCCTTAGGTCGGAATCGACCAGATTAACTCAAATTTGCGTATGATTTATTAATCAAACCGATTAAATTCATTGCCGGGTGACATTTACTTGTTTCACATCTGCCCTCGTCAAAACGAACTTATACCTTACGGCTGGACTACCAAGCCCTCGATAGTGCAGTCTCCGGCGCGCCGACAGCGGTTACAAACCTAAACTGCCCTCTTCAGGTGGCGCTAAAGGTGAGTATCCACAGCCAAGACTGCCGTTTTACCCGCAAACGATGCAATCGCGAAGTCCTCTGTACACGGGATGTTCGCAGTGAAGATCGAGTATAGAAGCGGCCCCAAAACTGAGCCCTAAACAACACGTGAATAGGATCAAAGATACAGGCAAATCATGATTGTATTTCACCTGCGAAAAACATCCTTCCAAGTACCTGTTAGGATCAGTAATACGGTGGAGGAAGTTTCATTTTCAACTTGCAACAGGCTAGAATACCAGAACTTATCAAATAGCCTGCTAGACATCCAAATAAAAGAGACTCAGCCTGTGTGTCTGGGATGTGTAGTTGTCAGTGTTTTTTTTTTTTTCAATGTGTAGGTGTCTGTATGTGTGTGAACGTATATTTGTAGAGTTTCTTTTGGTTTGATGTGGATGAATGCATGTCAGTGTTCACGCCAGGTGGGCAAGAGTCCCCGTGCCTCATCACAGCCGCCCATCTCCGAG
>JAAAKQ030246705.1:0-11005 GCA_010016005.3 Zanna intricata | reverse complement strand
GAGAACCCAAATTTAGCGGTAAATGTTATGGTTTCTTATGTTTTTTAGCCTGAAAAATTCAATAAAATTAGTCCCAATAATGTATTCTTTGCGGTTTTTGAGAAAAATGGTTTTAAAAAACTTATGAACTTTTCTTGCGTAATATTTTGGAGTAACTTTCAATTTAATTCAGGTAAATCAGTTATTTTAGATAGAAAATTAGTGTAATGTTTTTACCATTGTTGTGTATAGACATACACAATATTTTCTCAGTTATTTTACATTTTTCATAATATTTTTGTGGAATTTTGTGGAGGCATGTCATCAGCCGCTCCTCAGTGCCGTGGCAGCAGATTAAACTACTGCTCCCCAAGCTTGGGTTCTTTGAAAAGGACCCCCCAATCAAAGACTTCCCTAGCTCATCGAAACATTCTGATCCTCCGCTTGTGGATTGCTGAAATGTCCCTCCTCAGGGAAGCTACCTTTTCCGTTCTTATACTTAACCTACCGGAGGTCGTGTATGCGTTGCGCACATCCGATCCCCTCCCCGTGCGCGACCTTCTTAAACTGCATGAGGGGCCCTCATGCATCCTCAGAAGTATCCCGACCCAGGATACTCTTGCGTGTGCACCGGACCAAGGTATCCTCAGCAACTGGACTGCCTCTCAGGCCCTAAAAGTCGCCACTATTCGACCCGGGCGTACTTTATTTTTTTACTCCCCTCCCCGTTATTTATTATTTTTTTTAATACATCATGCATGAAATAATACGGCTCATTACTCAACTACATAATCTAATAAGACAAAAAAAATAATTTCCACTACAAACATTCCATGCCTATAGCGGTCTTCCGACCCCAGCGGCTTCTGCACACAGTGATTCTGAAGCCGATTTGGACCAATAATATCCAACTTTGGAGTACTACAAATAAAAGCAACATCGAAATTATTCAGCGGTTCCAGAGAAACGCAGGGAGGAGCAGAATGGAGGCGTCGTGGTCCGTGGGAAAAAAAGCAAGATTAATGACTATTTGGGGTAACCGTACGTTCGTGAAGAAATCTAAAGGTTCGGTTCGAAATACAAACTAAGGTTAAATAACTATGTGTTCGATCTATCAGTGAACATTCTAGACATTAGAGTGGATGTTAGACGGCTGAAATGACTTAGTGTATTGGACCAGAGAAACTTTGTGTAACACTTAGTGTGGAACTTCATCCCTTGAGTGTTGTTAATCATCTCAATATTTTTTTGGGGAATTAATTGATTATATTGGTTTTAGTGTTAGTTTCTACTGCTTTATTTTTAATACTATTTTTTGATTTGTTATACTTACTTTTTATTTTTAGTTTACTTTATACTTACTTTTTATTGAAAAATATCATATTTACCAATTTCTGAAGGATGTATAACAAAAAATTACAGGTGCTGTAGAAAATACTAACTTAATTTTTAAACTCAACACACTAAAAAAAAACAAAATTCACTCACTGATGTCTTTGTTGCGAAAAATATTTTTTTCTAAAATAAAACTACATAAACATTGTAGGAACATTTTTTCAAAAGAAACTCTTCTTAAAAATGTTACAAATTAGTGGTCATGTCTAACATGAGAAGGTAGTATTTTTTGTTGGATGGTTAAATAGATACGTAAATATATTATTTAATTTTTTTCTGTTACAAACATAGCAACTAAAGAAAAAAAAAATGGTTCTTACACATAAACCTACACTTAACCATATCAGGAAATTCTCAAGGAAAACACGAAACAAAAGTTGTTAAGCTTGTTTAAAAAAAAGTTTAATCTTTATTAAAAAAGAGTAAGGTAAATGTCCTAATTATTAAATGATCTTAAAAGACGTAGATTTATTAATTAGAACAATTTACATATTAAAATATCACATTTAATGATTATTTTTATTACATAATATTGTTATTTTAATAATAATTTATGGAATAATTTTATAAAACTTCATTTAAGGAAAAGAATATATTTTTATTTATTCATCATAATTAAGTATTACTTTAAACTCGATCTTAAATAACTTAAATAACATCTCATTATTTAAGAAAGGATCACGCCCTGATCTCAATAATTATCCAGGAATCAGTTTGCTAGGTGCAGGTTAAAAAATATATTCCTCCTTATTAAGTAGATGTCTTATGACATTGACAGTCTTTAATTGGGGAGAACCAGATGGGTTTCAGGAAGAGTTGATCATGCATTGATGTGGTGTATACACTATGAATGGTTATCTTGAGGCATCGAGAGAATTTAATCTCCCTTTACATCTGGCCTTAGTGGATTGAGAAAAGGCCTTCGACAACGTTTGTACATCTATGATGTGAAATATAATGTTTGATAATTGATACTCCAGACTTCTTATAACTTCTGTTGCTGATTTATATTCCGAAATTACTATTATAATTGACAGAGGAGATGGGAAGTTAGTTGGAAAGTTGAACGATAAACATAGCTCTTCGAAAACGTCGTCATTAACGTTATTTAACATATATATATATCTGAATGAGCTAATCTCTAATTGGCAGAGTTGACTCCGATGTACATCTCGGATACGGAGTTTCTCTTAAATTTTTAGCGTTTTCTAATGATAATTGTTTGTACAGGAAAGTGGAGACAAGTTGTAAGAATGACAGTTTATTGGCTCCATCTCCTTAGTAAAGAACTCAACATGATAATTTCATAGCAGAAATCTAACGTTATGGCATTTCGCGAAAAATGGCCCTTACGTTTCAAGTTAGTAATCGATGAGGAAATTCTGGAATAGGTAGGAAACTTCAAATATCTGGGTTTGACCAGTCCTTCAATCATTAACAAGATAGATACATACATATCCTGATCCCGCTCCAGCTACCGCCGGGTCTGGGTGTTAACTAAACCTCGCCATCCTTCCCTGTCTTTCCAATATTTCTCCTCCTCTACTTGCTGCCAATTGAAGCCTCTCTCTTCTACGCTCTTCCTTACCTCATCCTTTACCTCATTAACAAGATATAAAGGGGAAATTGGCTAAATTTAGTGAGGCTAAATTTAAAGAAGTAGGAAGAAGAACTCGATCTAGAAATTAGTGAAAAAATTAATAAATTGGACCAAAATAAAATAATTTCAAAAAATGTACATCTTCTGAAATTAAAAAGTTTAATTTCAAAAAGAGTTTAAGAAATTGACGCAGGAAGCCTGCTAAAATTAAAATCATTATTACTAACAAAATAATAAAGAAATAAGAGAATCATTTAGATTTAACCGTAAGAATTACTCACTCTTCAAGGTAATTCTTGAACCTAACCGGTGATTAAATTATATCCCGGTTATTAAATTATACATGTACTTCGTTGTTAATCTTCGAAGAAACCTCGTGGATTGTAAAGGGTTTTATTGGTAAGGACATTTGAAAAGGAGAAATCAAAACTACGGATATTTTCCTAATTTCATTTGGATCCGTTTCGATATTATTGAGCTGGAACACGTCGGAAAAGTACACAGGAAATAAGTTCGCCTTCTCTTGTAAACTTCTCACCCATGTTCAGTTATTTTTACGGAGAGGAGAAATAGACTACTGGGGTCTCTGCCATACGCGTCATATTCTCCGGCGTTCTCCTATCTTTTCTCTGATAAAGACCGGATATGTATTTTGAGCTGGGGGAGCAGAATCCAAATTGGGAGTGGATGCCCACGACGGTGACTAAATCAATTTGATCAGTTCGTGTACTGCATTGTCCACATCGACCGGTGATTTCAAAGGCACATCCAACCTTCTATTTTCCTCCAAAAAGTCTTCAAAACGTCATTTATTGGTCAATTTATTAAACAGAGTGGGAGATCGACCAGTTAGCACAACTTCAAAAGATAACGTGAGCAGAACAGGAGTATTCTGACAACAAGTGAAAAAGTTTTCAGAAAAACCTTTGAAAATGAAAAAAATCCAGGAGATCTGGAATTTTATTAAGATCTGTAGACCAGTAGGCTGGTTGTCCAGAAGACAAAATTATTGTCAATAATATATTTAAAAAGTCGCCTGCCTTTTGTGATGTTAGTCACGATCCCCAGTGAAGGTGTTTAGAATTCCAAACCCCCACCTCAGATGATTTTCGGACCCAAGGATCTATATAATGATGTAAACTGATCCGGCTTCAAAGCATGCTTTGGTGGGCAATAAACGGAAGAGAGAGAAAATTTTGATTGTTCATGGTGGACAACAAGTGGTCCACGATGGCTTGTAAAAAGTCCTTCTTCTGTTCAAGCGATATAAAGTGAGAAAGAGTACTTTTAATAATAACAGCAGTACCGCCTTGTGCATTCCGCTGATGGGTGATTAGTGCAATATGTTGTATAGTCATGAAAATTTAACAAAACTTGACCATCACTAAACCTTGTTTCAGATATAAACCTTATGTCTATCTTATTAATATTTAAAAAAGCTTCTAATTCTAATTCTTTACCAGACAACCGGTTAGCATTCCAGATTGTTAGTCTGATACAGTTGTTCATTTTTTCTCAGGACGATTCATGAATAGTCCAATCATTCTATCCATCATATTTTCAAGCATTCGCTTAAATCTTTGGCACTTATGGTCCACGATATTCATGAGCCCGTGAAAATTTTGGTTATTAATAGTTTTTTAGGGACTACTCATTTTAAATTTTACAACATAGGTAGCACTAGAAATATTCAGCCTGTTATTACATCCATTATTATACGTAGTTATTATCACTAAATTTACTACTATCATAATTTACGAAAATCGTTATTACTCGAGTTAGTTACACAAAAATCTTTTCTTTTAGCACTCCGATTGTAATTATTGACATTAGTACAATTATTATTATTACTAGAATTGTTATTAGTTGCAACTCTGAAAGATAGGGCGGGTTTGGGAGAATAAACCTTAGTTTTATACTGTTGATAAATTTACACCCTTTGTAATTCGCTGGGAGTTGATCGCTGCAGTTAACGTAGGAATCTGGAACCTGCGGTACCTTAGAGCAGATTATTGTGGCATGATTAGCGACATATTTTACACAACGGTGTGGGTGATTGCAGAGATTTTGATATGCCTAACCTCTTGGCGTATTCTAACCTCATGGCCTAACTTCGCCAATTCACCAATGATTATTGATTTATCTTCAGAGTGATTCATACCTCGCATAACCACTCTATGCTCTTTCATGTTTAAGTTTATATGTGTAGTTACTGACATTGCTTTCAAGCATTTTTGACCTAGTAATTTTATATGTTCCAATATCAACTGGCAGGACTTTTACCGTGTGGCCCGATTTCAACGTCGTCAATTTGTATTTAATAACGTTACAATTAGGGAATAACTGTGAAAGAAAATTTTTCAGTTCAGTTATTGCATTAACGCCTCTTACGAAAATAGGCTCAGGTTTTAATGTTTTTGTTTGAAAACCTTTGTTTTCAACAATTTTTTCAAGAAGACTAAATTTATTCGACTTAGGAACAACAAAAGTAGATGGACCAGCTGATTTTACGCCAATATTAGGTTCAGTATAATTTGTGTGTCGGCGTTTTTTTGCCACTGGAATTTCATCGTTCTGCCAACTGAAATTTTCTCTTTGTATGTGTAATACTGGTATTGCTTGGTAGGGAGGGTTTGGCTCACTAAGATCGGTAATATCACTTTTTGTCTCTGCTCCTGAAAAATCATTCATGTTGTCGATAATGTTCTCTCATTAATTTACGCCCCCCCCCCCCGATTTCCATAGGTCCCTGTCATACACTTTAGAAGTTCAGGCGTTCTATTACCTTGTAGGTCAGGGTTTACTTAAGACTGTAGTTTATAGTTTACAAACGATGATTCGCCGTTGCTAGGAGTAACAGCTTGCAGGTGGTCCATAGCAACGTACTATGGAAGGTTTTATCCCTTAACCGAGCAAACCGAGCAACAGTAGTCCTTCCCGAGCAGAACTAAAAAAATAACACACAATATAGTCTATAAATAATGTAGTTAACAATATAATACCTGGATATACTCGGTATTAGATAAATTATCACCAGAACTCACCAGACACGACCGTCCCACGCAAAAACAGCTAAATTATATATGTGTATATGTAACAGATTTGGTGAACCATCTGATTATTTAATATTAATAGAAAATTATAATTTAGAATCGTATTAGTTCTGGATTTAACACAAGGAGGTTATGATGTTTAGATTTCATTTCTCTTAAATGTTTATTTTTCCATAATATACCTTCCGTGAAACTAATTTTGTTTTACACCCGTAACCTCCACAAAGATTTTTGGGTATACTTTACTTTTATAAGCCTGAGAATGTTATAGAGTAGCTATTTTTTTTTTTTAAATTCATACCTCATAATAAAGTTGATAAACACAAAATTATTGATTCTGGATGAAATCTGGGAAAAAGGTGTTCTTTTTTATCTTTGTTCTTTTATCCCAAATTTAAATTTTGTTGGTGTAGTCTAGACTTGGTAAGTTCAGTCTAAGAATTCCAATATTTTTAGAGCCGGTGCAATTTAATTTAATCTTGTTGAGAAGGAGTTATCCGGAAGCTCTACACTCTAGTAGAACTATAATAAGCCAAATACCGAAGTTGTTCATAAGGAAAGAACTTTAATAATAAAGTCAATCTCTTAAAATACAAATAGAGTACAGTAACACATCTCATTCAATCAGTTTTCCTCGCTCCTTTACAAAAATTTTTTTTTATTCCTATACAGTTTTTGCCACTTCAACTTTTGTAGTTTATACTTTCTACGACCATCTATCAGTAAACGTTTCAACGAATAAATACCTGGGTAATAAGACTTTTTTATCCAGAATTATTTACTATTTTTAAAAATATTTAATTTATTTGTTATGGTATGCAGTATTAAAGTATCAACGCCAAATGCTGTTGAACTACATCATCGTTTTCCTCTCCAGTACATCACTTAAGAATTCTATCCACGTATTAATCCAAACAGTTCTTTTCACACTCCCTTTCTCTGGTTCTCTCTCTATCTATCCTCTCCTATTCTATAATTCCAAAAATTACGTTATTGTGAGTAAATAAACGTTTGATGAATTTCCTGTAAAAGACTATGATGGCGGATAGCGAAGTGGATTACGCATGCTTAGACTGATAGTCAATAACATTAAAGAAAAATTAGGAACGATTGTCCTCTGTTTTTTAAAGTTGCTATTTGTTTAATATTGGTTTATTTTAAATTATAATTCCTGCCTTTTTAATAGATTTTCATAATTTCTTTTTAATACGTTTTTGACTTTCCTATAGTTTGTTCCAAATTTTCTTTTACTTCATTATATTAACTAGTATTATTAATTTCTTTCTGTCTAAGTACTGCTTTATTAATAATTATAATGTTATAAGAAAATGATGCTTATGAAGTACTATAATTTAAAAATTAATAAAGTTCCTTGCATTGTTTTTTTTATTTCAAAATAAGTAAGGAATTGTTAGATATACTTGGGTGATTAAATGAAATTTTGTCAATTTATTATTTTTAACAATTTTTTAATATTCCAAATAGTTATTAGAAAATCAAATTTTAAAACTACTTTTTATATTTAAAAGACTGATTATATTTTATAATCATTAATCCCCTAGGAAAATATCACTTTAAACTTATCCCCTAGAATGCTTTTCACTAGGAGTTAATTTTACACCAGAAAATATAAGTTATTTTACATATCGGATGGGATTAAATTAATTTGTCTGTATATACAAACCGACACATTATCGATTTTTATTGTACTTGTTTAAATATTCTATTTTTATTTAATTATGTTTTTCATAATTCCAATTTTAATTTAATTAAATATTTATAAATAATGCAAGCGATTTTTAAAATTAAAATATTATTAATATCTAATTTCATTTAAAAAAGAACTGAAGCAAATTTAATGCAAACGATATCGATTACAAGGATAAAATTTATTTACAAGGTAATAAAATTAGACGTAATACCAATTAGTTCAAGTATTACAGAAAAAAGTTAAAAAAAAAATTACTTTAATACATTTTTTATTATGCAGAACTACTTTTAAATCATTAAAAAAAAAAAAAAAACAAAGTTGACTTCCTATTCCCATCCCACATTAATTCTGATCAAAGTACAGTGGCTTACATGAACAAAAAAGAAAAAGTTAAATGTAACTGATTTCATCAATTTTAATTCTGCAAAATTATAATATAAAAACGGGGTTTTTCATCAGTAGTCACTGTTCTAATTTGGTGCAGCTCTGAATTCTTTCTATTTGCACTAATTCTTTAAATAAAAAAAATTAATCATCCTACATTCAATTATCAGTTTTTTTTAATTTTTATATACGTCAGTAGAACTCAATTATGTCACTAGAACTGTCAATACATTGCCTTCCCAAAGAACTTTCTTTTAACCAATTTAAAATGAGTTTTTTCTGTTTTGGATTAGACGATTGAATAAAAATTAAAAGCTGAAGGAATTCAGAGTATTGTATTTTCTGTTATTACATAATTTTTAATAGATTTGAGAGAAGATTGAACAGGGAAAAATTTAATAGCATCAGTAACGTAAATTCATCTACGTCAATGTAAAGGATAATTCCTTTACACTGAAGAATATGAAAATATCTTATTTTAAAATGAATTCATAAACATCTACATTTGCGTAGAAGGATACAGTTTTACAGTTTACCGTTAACGTTAAGTTTTGGGATCCATTCATGCAATTAAATTTAGATTTAAAAAATTATGTATTAGTTGAAAATTTAGCTTAAGTTCTCAATAACATAGTATAGCGAAAAAAAATAGTGCTAAACAGACTTATTATACATATATATAAGAAGTCTAATGTTGTAATGGTATTATAATGCTGGCACATTACAAAATGTTTTTAATTAATATGGTGTATAACAATTTTTAAATTGTAAATTGTATTTTCATGTGGGTAAAAATAAATAAAAACTTTCTATTTTTAATATTATAAAAAGTTTCACATAAAAGAAAAAAAAATCAGCTCTTTTTTTTTAAAGTTATGACCAAAATGTATATATGTTACTGTGAAAAACCAAAACTAGAAAATGTCAATATTCTCCAGTGAATGTCGGCACGTACTACACACGTCAATTAAAGACCGAAATAGTTGCTTATATTATTATACATTCGGACCTTCACCTTATATGTCGACAAACACGGATAAGCTCTGGTGGGGATCGAAACGATAACTAGAAATTAAAAAAATAAATCACCTAATACCAATCTCTAAGATAAATAGATTATGAGAAACCCTCGTATAAAAGAGGAAGTTTACATTTTAGCCAAATATAACCTGCCCTTGCTTCGCTCGCTAACTTGGTATTATTAACGTTAAATATACAAATTATATATGTTACTTTCCAATACTAGAGGCCATTAATCAAATTCACCGCATTCAGCATGCACTGGTGATGAAAGCTGAATAAAAACGTTATAAAAAAATTGAACAATGGGCAAACCACCTGACCATTTATTTGTATCATTATCGTTCACCCATGCAGTTAACATTTTCTGTATATCCTGATTGACCCTTTCAAATTATAAAATGCTGAAAATTTTATTAATTTTTTTATAAATACGGTATATTTTATCAACCGTCTCTAGTGTAGAATAACATATATAATTTGTATATTAAACGTTAATTTGACGGATTAGCAAATGAAACTAGTGTTGGTTATGTTTGGCTTAAATAAAAAGTTTATTTTTTATCGAGAATTTCTCCTAATCTATTTACCTTAGAGATTGGTATTGGGTGAATTTTTTTTTAAATCTCTAGTTATCGTTTCGACTCTAACCAGAGCTTATTTGTGTTGTTATTGACATATACTCTTTTTTTTCTTCTGTTGAGCCTCCGGAATCATCGTAAGTATTACTTTAGAAGATGATATGAATGAATATAAATGAAATGTAGTCTTGAACAGTCACAGGTCAATCTTTCCTAAGATGTGTGGTTAACCCAACTACCAAAGAACAACGGTATCCACGATCTACTATTGAAATCAGAATAAATGTAACTGTCTCTATTAGGATTTGAACCTTAGAACTCTCGACTTTGAAATCAGTTGATTTAAGATGACTATTTCACAACTAGACCAATCCGGTAGGTTGTTGACATATACAAGTGAAGATCCGAATAAAAAAATATTTCGGTATTTTACCATCGCATTTGATGTGTGTTGACATTCACCGGAGAATGTCGACGTTTACCAGATATCGGTTTTTCATAATAATATATGCACGGCATTTTATAATGACTGTATGAATTTCTTGGTGCAAAAAAAATCTGTAAGTTAAAAAAAAAATAATTTAAAATTTTTAATAATCATTTTATACTAATCTTTTACTTGAGGGAATGAAACCCTCTTTTTAAAAATATTGTTCTCTCTATCCGTGGTAAAATTTTGGAACTCATACCTCCTCGATAGTTTATATAATCCATAATCCTACTTTTTTTATAAAAAGTAACTTTTCAAAAGCTTGTTTACTCTAAATATTTTTTAATTCTTCACTTCAAATTTTATTCATATTAATGGGCATTTTTTAACTACCTATCAGACATACCGAGTGTTTAACGAGGATTCTGCCATACTTTACAGTAGTATTCCTCTCATCAAAACGATAAACAAAAATTAAAAGAAAATGAAATCATAGATTTTGGAAATGATTTGTTTTCGAGTTAAAAATTTACGAAAAATTTCGCTCAGATTTCGGCCTGAAAAGTCAAATAATGATATACTAATATCTGTGGGCATAAATTATTGAACAAAATATACAATTTTATGTGAAAAATTGAAAAAATAGTTTAATAGAGTTTTATTTCTAATAGTTTCTAAGAGAATTACTGTAAAACCTCAAAAAATTGGTGTTGTAAAGCACACGTTTTAACAAATTTGATTATTTAATTCTGGGAGAGTATATAATATTAAATTAGCCCTGAGGTAGATAATCCCCACGTCCGGAACATAACATCTGCGTTCCACGTCCAGGGTGGTAACAGCTGTACAAAC
>JAAAKQ030246672.1:0-11005 GCA_010016005.3 Zanna intricata | reverse complement strand
TTCTCAGACATAAATGTGTATATGTAGATAGGGTTATTGTATATATATACACACACACCCACACATACACACATATGTAAAATTAAAGTTTTAAATTTTTTTATTAATAGTATCGAGTAAAGCATGTGTATGTATATATATTTATATATAAATACATGGGAGAATTTTTTCAAGAAAAAAACATACATCCATAACCCGTAAAAGAAGTAATAACTTCTGTTGGCCAGTCCCGTGACTGCCACATTTATATATTTTTTTTAAATATGTAAATGAACACTCATATTGCATATACAGAGTTTTGCAAATTAATGAAAATACTATTAAATTTTAACAATTTTGTACATTCTATTTACATGAGTTTACGCTGTACAATTTTTTTATAGTATGATGAATGTCTACCTTATATTTTATCACCTATTTTATTCTTTTTCTGGTATAGATTGAATTAGTTTTACATGGTCGTTGAAATTTTCATGCCCAAACCATATATAGATTATGTTGTTAATTTTTTTTTTTTCCACGCGATTAAGCTTACTCGATTCTTTTTTGTTTATGATCCATTAATTTTCAGTAGAGTTGAAGTCAAGCAATTTTCCTGGCTAGTTCAATAAATAGATATTATTGTCACTCATGAACTTGTTTGTTATTAAAATAACAGGAAACAAAATGTTTTTGGAAAACTCAATTTTTGAGTTTCATAAGAGGTAGAACCGATTGCAAAATCAATATTTATTTTATTTTGTTTACATGATTCCTTCCTTAGGAATAAGACAGTTAGGTCCTTCAGTGGAGAAACTTCCCCAAAATAATTTTTTTGCCTGATATTTAGCTGACTGAATGATGTGTTTGAGAGAAACAGATTCTTCATTTTTCCTTTAAAGAAACTACAGATCACTCTTCCACAATGAAATGCAATTTTGTTTTTCATATTTTCTGATAAGAGTTACTTTTAAAAGAGACTTGTTCGTTCTGACTTTGTTCAAGCAACATTCATTACACATTTGAATTATGAATTTTAATGCTGATGCCAGTTATTTCCCTTTGAAGATCATGACTTCATTTTTTGAGAATCAAACATAGCCAGCAAGATATATTTTAATAGTTTTTTTTTTGTATCCCATGCTTTTTCTTTCTTCAACATTTGACAGAAGGTACCTTTTTTCAAATGGATAATGAATTGAGAGTCTTTGAACTTACATCCCATTTTGACGCAGTTTGAAACATTAATTAAAATTGAAACATTTAATATCATTCATGGAGTGTTATATTCATTTTTTCTATGCAGGATCCGTCTAAAAAATTAAATTGAATGATCACAATAAAAAATTGCATAAAACTAGACAAACAAACACACTTTACTATTTATGAAAAGAAAAAGTGAAACAAATCTGATTAGTTTCTTTACCAAACTCTGCCTATCAAATAAAAATTTTCTCACTAAGAAAATACTGTAATTATCAGTCAACTATGATTTTTTTTAAGCATTTTTCGTTTAAAATTTACATTTAATGAGGCTTTTGGATTTGGAAAGTTCTAAGCCTGAAAGAAAACTCAATATTTTTTAGAATTTATTTTTAATTTCAATATAATCACATTACAATTCAATATTCTAATTAAATGACTTTCCAACTTCTTTTTTTAAAACGCTCAGTATAATATGATTTGTCCATGTGTTGAAAATCAGAGATTGTAATGTATTTAACATCATCATTTGAAGTGAATGTTCATCCAGCCGACCAAGGAAGTAATTACTCGGAGCCAAATCTGACAAATACAGCTCAGTGGAAGCGCTCCAAAGTGTAGGTCATACAGTTTTGTAGCAGCAACCAGAAACATTTGTGGAGCACTTTCTTTTTGCCTGAATAGCATGCTTCGTTAAGTCCAGTAGTGAAGTGTAATATTCCCTGGTGGTGGTCCTGTGTTTTTCAAGAGAGTCTACGAACATCGAATCACAAGAATTCCAAAAAAAAAGTAGCCTCGACTTTATCTGCAGATTTAACCATTTTTCATCCACTGTTATGTAATGGTGAATCCATGTTTCATTTACTATTATAAACCATCAAAAGAAAGTCAGCAGAACTGTGTTTAAATAAGTTTAAAAACCCTTGAGACATGTTCAGTAATATGCATTTTAGGTAAATTTTTAACAAACTTGGCACCCATTGAGTGCAAAACTTTTTCATATCTCAAAATATCATGTAAAGTGTAGACATGGTAATGGACAACATTCCAAGACGGAATGGATGTATGGCTATATTTAAATTAAGCAGACCAGTCTTTTAGTCGACAAATGGAAAGTATCCTTTAAAGTGAAATCTAGCTTGTTTTTGTATGCCCGTCTGGGTTAAATCTTTTAAAGCAAAGTACTTTAAACAGCTTGAACTTCAGTTTTATCCATTTTTCAGTAATTGTCACAACTTGTTTGCTTTAATGTGATCAACACAAACCAACAACTAGATGAATACATCTAAATATTTGCAGCATACCTTCTAAAGGATCTAACTTGAAAAATATCATAATTATTTGATCATACATGTGCCATCTCATCTCTATATCATTCCATAAACTTTCCAGAACACCCTGGTGATTGAATTACTCATAAAAGGAGCTGAAATTGAAATAATTTTATTTCTTCTTTTCATCTTAAATATATATTTATATTTTTTTAAAAACAGATCACAACAGTATTAAGTAGACTTCAGAATGATGAAAAATAGATTAATATTTATGTGGCACACGTTTGCTACATCTTTCTTCTTGTTAACAGTTGTCACTAGATTTTTAAATATTTACATGACAGTTAATGATGAAAAACATTTGAATGACGTCATTCGCATTCATATGTTATTGATTTAGGGTCAATCCATTTGAAGTGACCAATTCAAACTAATTCAATTCAATTCAGGTTGGTTGCTTGACAATTAAAAAAAAAACTGAATCTTGTTTCTTCCTACATGTCTCAGGACCTTAAAACTATTTTTTTTTTTTTTAGCAGTTTACCTGTGCCAGCCATTTTTGTTATGGTGCGCCCACCTACCTTTTGTAATTTTATGGGTTTAAAAAAAATCATAATTACAAAATTATTGGTTCCGAAGGAAAGGATGAAACAAAAAGCCATTTAATCATATTTTCTCAAGGTAAAACATTAGTCTAGCATTTTGTTTATCTATCTCCCTTCTTTCTATGAGAAATTACCAATAAAGTTGAACATGAAAAATAATGAAATTTCAATTTTAGTAATTTTTTCAAGAGACAGGGATGGCATACATAGTTTGGATTATATTCTTATGTTAGTATGTATTTTATATGTAATATTTGTATGTGTTTTATATGTATTTTTTATATGTTAGTAGATTTACCATAAAAAATATTAATGGTGATATATTATCCTTCAATTTTTATGAATTTTTGATGTTTTTTTTTTTAATTCAAATTTTGGCTTCATTTCTGGGACGAGTGATTAAAATCTCAAATTTGCTCGACTTGAAGTGTTTTTGTAGATGTTTAGGGCAAATAAAAACGTTTCTTGTGTATAGTACTAATAAAACTGTTATAATCTCTCAAAAATCATAAAAATCTGTGAAAAGCAATACCATTTTGACTAAGTAAATGCTCCAAGAGGGGTTCTTGTCTTCTTAGCATTTTAATATTTTCATACTTATTACTTTAGTTGAAATAGACTTGTTTGAACCATTCAACTGCAATGATCATGTTATAACAGGCGCTTGAAGTCATTTCCAATCATCAGAAAAATTCATGTTGCAACATGTTCATTTAGCTTTGCAATTACAAACTGGTCAGTCTGACTTTAGTCAGTGACCTGTTCACATCTTTACCGAGGGTCTCAAATTTCATCCTGTATTTGGAAGTGTATTAAAAAAATGAGTATTTAATAATATTATATTTGCAAATTTTAAAATCAGTTAAATTTTTACTTTATTTTCAAGTAATTTCACATAAAACAATGGAAGAACAAAGTTCTTTGAGGATTTATGTGAATGAAAACTGTCATAAAACAATATATGGTACAATACCCAAAGAACTCATTACAATTTGTGAATTTAATGATGAAACTAAACAACTTATTTCTTTACACGTTTATTCAGATGTCACTTAATGTCATGAAAAAAGGTTTTTGTCAAAATTCAGTCACCTGTATAGACAGTTCTACTGTGTGACCTTTGAGAACTCATAAAAAAACAGTTAACATAAACGTAAGACAAATAACATTAGAGCAAGCTCCTTAAGAACACATTTTTCCACATTTAAATTTAGTTCCTGGAAAATCTCCTTGTGCTAACTGTTTATTTTTTCTCAGCAGAACAAAGAACTACATGAATGCAAAAACCAAGCATTACATTGCCCCACATCATAGTATTGAACAACGCTGCTTGTAGCATTTTGGATGTATTACCTCTATCAAAATTGAAAAAATTAAGCACGGATGAAAGATTATCTGCATTAATATTTAAAATAAATAAGATATCTGAGAAATTAAAAAAGAATCTTGAGCGTTTGGTTAGACTTAATAGAGAATCAGTTAATGAGCAAGCCATTTTATCAGAGTTAGATAAAAGACATAAAACAGGAATTAGTAATGACACAATTAAAAATGTTGTATTATTTTATGAAGATGACAATAATAGCTAGCTGTGTCCTCGTAAAAAGGATTGTGTTAGCATGTGTGTTGATGATGTCAAAGTGCATACGCAAAAGCAGCCTTGTTCTGATAAACTTGAATGAATTGTTGTGATAAAAAAATATGGTCAATTATGTTATAAAAACCAAAGTAAAAAAGTTATCTTAAATAAGAATTAATCTTCTTCAAAGTCCTGTCCATGGCTAGCAATACACTTATCCCAACGTTGAATCCATAACTGGAAGCATTTCTGGAAGGCTTCTTTTGGAATGGCTTTCAGCTGCTCTGTCATGGCCTTCTCAATGTCAGGAATGGTGTCAAAATGTTTCCCTTTTAGCACATTTTTTATTTTCAGGAGGAGCCAGAAGTCGCATGGTGCTAAATCTAGTGAATAAGGCGGATGTGGACAGACACAAAGACTTTTAGCGGCCAAAAACTCGCGAATCAAAAGCAACTTGTGGCTCGGCGCGTTGTCATGATGAAGAAGAAAGCCGTTGGCTCATTTTTTAGGTCTCTTTCTTTGCACATCTTTCGGAAACATTCCAGTACCCCCTTGTAAAATTCAGAGTTTACAGTTGTTCCACTTGGAATGAATTCTGATTGCACTATGTCCTCACAATTGAAAAAAACAATGACCATGACCTTGATGTTCGACTTTGATTGGCGGGCCTTTTTAGGGCGAAGTGAGTTACTGGTTTTCCATTGAGAACTCTGATTTTTTGTCTCAGGGTCATAGCCATAGACCCAACTTTCATCCCCAGTATTAATTTTGGGCATGAAGTCTGCATCTGCATGAAGACGATTCTTCAATTCTGAGCAAACTGAAATGATTTCTTTTTGTTCATTAGTCAAAAGTCTCGGAAAAAATTTGGCACTCACTCATCTCATTTGCAAAACATCTGTTAAAATGCTTTGCACAGACTCGTAGGAGATGTTAAGTTCTTCAGTAAGCTCTCAAATAGTAATTCACTTGTTTGAATGCACAAGTTTGGCCACTTTTGCTCATTTTCATCTGTTTTTGAGGTCGAAGGACGTCCCGACCATTCCTCGTCCTTAACAGATCATTTCCACTTTTAAATCGCTCTTACCACTTGCAAACAATCTTCAAAGTCACCATACACTGATTTTAAAATTTTGTAAGCTTCTTTTTGACTTTTTTCAACTTAAAACAAAACTTAATGTTAATGCATTGTTGAAGATCCATGTTTCATGACAGACACTGCAAACACGACCTCACTGTAGCAGCTGTAGAAGCAGATTGACAAGCCGGAACGTGTTCAAATTTGTCACTGCCTGTGTCAACACATGAGGGTATGAGACATACTAGTTGAAATAAATTTAGCGTAAGTAATTGCTGCTATAAAAATTTATTCACTGTATTTTTTGATCACACCTCGTATTTTCCTTTACAAGTGAAAACCCTGAGGAAAAAACTGGAAGACTAAAGTTCTGCAAACTCCCTCCAAGATGGTGTATCTTCATTAGTGCATTTGAGACTCCTGCCCCCACCACTAGAACATGAAACTCATAATTGATGGTCCCAAACTTAATGTTGATATAAGCACATAATCTTCATTTGTGAGGATTACTCTACAGCTGTGTGATGAATATTTGCACCATATGTCGTGGTAAGCACACAGTGTTTGACATGTTCAACTTTCCCAAAAAGTATGATGTTGCCAGATTCAATAACGTACAAACACTGGATAACAGCTGATATGGCAATGATTACTGTTCTTCAGAGCAAAAGATGAGTTTTTTGAATCATTAATGGAAAAATTGAAAAAGTTGAAAACTCACTATTTCATGTCACAATCTCAAGCTCAGTTTTTCAAGAAGAAAAAATCAGAATTAGGTGAAGAAGAATGTTTGTAGTTGGCAGATTTTACAGAAAACTTTTTATATCTTTTACAAAATGAGGTACAAAGCTTCCATTGGGTCAACAGCCAAGCCAGAATTCACCTTTTTTTGTTCTATTACAAAGAAGACCTCGACTCTTCAAAGACTTGTAGAGTCTACAAGAGTTCTATTTTGTGATGTTTTACAACACAAAAGTATCTGTATTTTAATTGATCACTTGTAGCACATACAGCAAAATTTTGTTGCTTTCAAAAACCTTTAACAGATCATATCAAGGAAGTACATCTGAACATTAAAAACTCAAGCACTTTACTAATGGTGCTACAAGTTGGATATAGAAATAAAAAGAGTTTTGCTAATTTGTGCAGTCACAAAAAGATCTTGACCTTGAAGCTGAATGGCACTTCTCTGGATCATACCACAGGAAAACTGACTATGGTGATATGGGAAGAACAACAAATGAGACGTGACAAAGGCAAACCTGCAAAGGCCATAAAACAGCCAAATAGTAAACGTTGATGAAATGTATTCATTTTGTAATCACAAGCTGAAAAATATCAGATATGATAGTTAAGATTTCAGAAACTCTAAAAAACCATTTTGACTCCTGTGAAAGATCTGTTGGTAGTAGAAGCTACCACAAGTATGTTCCTGTGTCAGAAGGCATTGTAAGATGTTACTTTGCTTCAGACTCCGAGGATTATGAAGACCATCCTATGTCAAATATTGTACCACTTTCACTTAAGGAAAAAGACTTTATAACTTGTATGTATGATGATTAGTAGTAGATAGTAGAAATGATCCATATTAGTTTCGAAAATGACGATTTGCGGGTTATTTTTTCCACCCAGCTAGACCACATACATCATTTCAAAAGTCTCAACTAGTCAAAATGTGGGTACCGATCTGCAAAATCCTAAGAAAGTTGACATCACTTGAACTAACTATATGCCGGCCTCCGTAGCCGAGTGGTAGCGTCTCGGCCTTAAATCCGGAGGTCCCGGGTTTGAATCCCGGTCAGGCATGGCATTTTTCACACACGCTACAATTCGTTCATCTCATCTTCTGAAGATATAACCTAACAGTGGTTCTGGAGGTAAAAAAAAAAAAAATGAACTAACTATAGTGATGGATTGTTCTCACACAATTTCAAGAGAATTATCGGAAGAGATATCACAGCTGTTGGTTAACCACATTAAATAATAAACTTTCATTACAACAAAAACTTGCTATTTCATTGAAGCACAATTAAAATTTTGCTACAATTCTTCGATAGTGTATACAAAAATAAACCAATATAAAAATAAAAATGAATTCTTGAAAAAAGATGTAGGCTACTCATTGAAATCTCAGTTTGGGTAAGCATTTTTGAATCAAAATTGTATTAGGTTATTGGTATTGGTTAAGTTGTCATTAAATCACGACCCATCATTAATAATTTAAAAAAAAAACTATTTTAATTTAAATGTTGTTGAAGTTGACATGGGGCTAAATATAAAAAATGTTAAGTGTAAAGAAGACAAGAAACCGGCTTGGAGCTTTTATTTATTTAGCTTGTCAAAATGGTATTGCTTTTAACAGTTTTTTCATGATTTTTGAGAGGTTATAATTATTTTATTAGTACTCTACACAAGAAATGTTTTTATTTGTCATAAACATCTACAAAAACACTTAAAGTTGTTCAAATTCGAGTTTTTAATCGCCAGTCCCATCAGAGTTATTTGAAGCCAAAATTTGAATTTAAAAAGAAAAATTAGTTTTCAAAAATTCATAAAAATTTAGAGTAAGGTTATCACCATTAATATTATTTATGGTAAAACTACTAACATATATCTACATATAAAAAAATAATTTAAACTGTATGCCATCCCTGCCTCTTGAAAAAAATTACCAAATATGAAATTTCACAGTTTTTCATGTTCGACTTTATTAGTGATCTTCTCAGAAAAAAAAAAAGGTAAATAAACTTCTGCACCAATTTTTCACTTTGAGAAAATATGATAAAATTGTTTTTTATTTCATACTTCCAGGACCAGTAGTTTTTTAGTTATGTGTTAGTATATTTATTTGCATAAATCTTACAATCAAAAAAAAAAGGTGTGCGCATCGTAACAAAAATGGCCACCACAGGTAAACTGCTTAAATAGAAAATTTAAAAAAAAAATAGTGTTAAGAACCTGAAACATGTTGAAAACAAATGGGTAAGTTTCAATTTTTTTGTTGAATCGCTGAAGCAGCTAGCTTATGTCTCTTTAGGACACTTCAAATGACTTGACCCTTTAGTTATTAATTAAAGTTTGTAATTAAGTATTAAAAAATGGTTCAGTTTTTTCAACTAATTTTTGTTTTTATTTCCACAGTTGCTTATCTTGAAAGGTGTTCATAGAGAAACTGATTAAGTTGATAAGATTACAGCTGATATCATTTTAGATTGTACAGAAATATTTCTGATGGAACATGTATCTGCTTTTAACTGCCATTTATGATTTGTGATGTTGTTGAAAAACGTTTGTTCAGGTCTCTCGTACTTTTTATATATTTCGAATCCTTTTCCTAAAACAATGAACAATTCCTATCTATTATTAAGGACTAGTAACTAAAAATAGCTATAATACTTGCGATCAAGTTCTTCGTCTGGAATAACTATTATAATCCAAGAAATTTTGTAGATATGTATATAAATATATTTCATGATAGCTTTAATTTTATACTTTAAAAAAAAGTAGATAAATTTTTGAGTGAGTTATAGATGAGAAAAATAATAATGTTGTGTGGCATTAACTTTAACAAAAATATGAATTATACTATTTATATAAGTTTTTTTTTCATTGTAAATAATTTTAAGGCAATTAATTTAAAGTAATGAATTTTGAATGACTGTGTTTAAAGTAGCTATATTTATATTATATATTTTAATATCTTAATTGAATGTACCTGTGTCTATGTACTGCCTATTATGTAAAGTTGTAATATTACTACAGAATGCTAATGTAGAATTATGTCACAATTTTCCTGTAAGAAAAAGATTGTATTATTAAATAACAGTACACAAGTTCATCATGAATTGTACTGTGCATTCAGTCACAGATTTTCCTCAGAAATCCTGTATATAAATATGCAATATCCTTAAAATAATGCAGTCAATCTCTCTATAACAGATTCAAAGGTATCCAGAATTTTCATCGCTATAAAAAGATTTTCATTATAGAGATAGAGGAGAGTAAAAAAATACAGAATTGCTTGTTTTCAAGCCAGAAGTAATGTTATTTAAACTTGTTTAATGTCATACCTAACTAAGCACTCTATAAAACGTTATTTCCTAATTTAATATACTTTGATAACAATTAAACAAGCTTAACAATTAATTATTAATTAGTTAAAATTTTAAAATGTTTAACCAAGCAGTACAGAAAGACGGTTTTAAAATTAAGACAGACTATATATTCTCTTTAACTTTAATAGAAATATTTTCACTAGCACTAGATAAAGTCTGTTTGAAGGTATATTTAATTTCCTACAAAACTACAGAACAAATGAAATGCAACATAAGAATGCTAATATTAAACCCTAAACAAAAATTTCAACGCCAAATCAGATGATATGGCCAACATTTCTACAAACATCTAGAATAGCATTAATAACATAATAAAATGCTCTGAAACAAATATACAAAATATCTTTATTAAATACCATTACTGAAATGTTAGATTGTGTATATACAATAGATTAAAAATATAAACATAACTTATCAATTTGTTAATTATATACCAGAAAAACTTTGAAAAGCCTTCTGGAGGTGGGTTTTTTTTATATAATAATTTAGAGTTTCTTTTCTTTGAATGGAACAATTTAAATTGTTTATCTCCAGCAAACATTTTCTCATTTCTTAGCAATGGTCGTACAAAATGTTTTGAAGATTTTTGCAAATGGGCCCTTTATTTTACTCAAAAAAATCAGATACATTGCATAATATTAGGAAGATTGATAGACTAAAGATTGAGGTAGCCTAAATTCGTTTATGTAATAATTTTTAATTTCTCTAAAAATGATTTATAAACAAATTTGTTTGTTATCCTTACTTTAATTTCATCTTCTTTGTCATAATAATCATTGTTGTTGTTGTTGTTGTTGAATGTTTTACTGTACATCAAGAATCTATTTCAAGTAGGTGAGAAAATAGGAATATTAGATTCAGATCTAAAATATTTTTATATCTTGAATACATGCCTTTCAACTGAAAAACTTGTTTGTATTGATCCCATTGTATATAACTTTGTTTATACTTCTATTACACAGCAAACAAAAGCAGCTTAAAATTTTCGGGTATTTTGACAATTGAGCAGAAGGGGCATGGGTCGTGAAATATAATTTTTGATAAAAAGAGCTGTAAATTTTTCTAGTCCATATAATGTTTCTTTTGTTTTTTTTTTTTATGGCCAAAATCTGCCCGCGCAGATAACAGTGTGGGAATTGCACCCACTACAATACCTCCCCCTTCATCCCAGG
>JAAAKQ030246650.1:0-11005 GCA_010016005.3 Zanna intricata | reverse complement strand
AAAATTGTGCAGGCAGGCAACGGTTGGAATATGTAAAACAAATTGTTAGGGATGTAGGATGTAGGAGGTATAACAAAGTGAAACTACTGGCACTGGATAGGGAATCTTGGAGAGCTGCATCAAACGAGTCAAATGACTAAAAAAAAAAAAAAAAAGATAAAAATATGTCTGTTCTGTTTAGTTCATAATATAAGGTTGCGTATCCGTTGTTTGACGCGACAGCTCAAATCAAATATCGGATGAAGATGATAGTTTCTGTGAGCTGAGAATAAGCTTTTTATTTCTTCACATAACACCATGTTTAACTATTTTAAGCACGTTGTTAAAACGACCTTGTTTCTCAGGCTGCTGATATTCATTCAAGCTTGAGATATTCGAACTCAATCCACGTTATCTTAATCCACCTAATTGGTTAATTCATTGAATTGGTTTTTATGTTGTTTATTGTAATTTTTAGGACTATTTTAATATTTTTTCCTTATGTCTGATGCTATTTAGGGAATTACAGAATACAAAGGTATAGAATTTTCTTGTAGAAATTTCAGAATTATAGAATTTTTTAAATGTAAATTTAAGCATTTTTAATTGAAAATTTTACTGACTGAATAATTCCTTTAAAATTAGTTTTCTTTTGATAAAAAAAAAGACTTAAATGCATGCCTCATAAAAATTTTAATGAAAATGAATCAAGAAAAAAAAAACAACATGAAACCAAACAAAACCAGAGACATATTCCAGTCAGTGAAGAAAATTTAAGGGAAGGGATAACAGTTTATTATTCTTGTCTGAAAACTTTCGAAAAAAGAATTAATAAATTTAAAATTAAAAAAGATTATTAAATCTAATAACTTCATTGTTGTTGTTCAGTAATGAAGGTTTTGCTTCATTTTTGATCAAGTAAGTTTTACCTAATTACAATTTATAGAAAACACTTTTTAAAACGATCATTCCGTAGAAGGTTGAAAAGATAGATGGTATGCGAAAGTTTTTGCATACACTTAGTCGATTTTCTTGTTAGGTTTTTCATTATTATGTCTATTCTTAATTATTACTAGGCTTCAGTGGGTTCGAGTGATTATCCCCCGACTTTTAATTCAAGATAGTACAAGCATTTCTTATAAACTCTATACTGCCTGTTACACTCTCTTCTTAAATACGAAGTTAATCCATCCCAGAATTTAAGCCACAAGAAAAATTCTTCTTCTTTTTCTACTTCTAATAATCCTGTTATCTTCCATCTAATATTTCCCACTTTTCCCTTTAGTTCAACTAATCTTGCTTCCGAAATTTCACAACTAGTTTTACAGTTGTATGTAATTATATTCAAACATCCGGATACTGATTTTCCCCGTTTTTTAATTTGTCATTTTTTGGTGACCTATTTCTTGAATTAATTTATTCCTTGAACTCTGCTCGTCCCCTGATTAGTTATAGAGTGTTCCTATTTTTTTTAAATCCTCATCGAATCTTTATCAGTTGTTAGCTCTACTTCTTCCCTGCTCTAAAACCCATACCCTTCCTTTTTTTATTTTTTTTATAACTTTTCGGAGGAAGTGGATTGTTTTGGATAGTGAGCAAGATCTTCTCACTCCTTACTTGTCACTCCGTTCCCCTAGAATCTTAATTGTCTGAATGTGTAAAACCTGGCCGTCAATAATAAGCTTATCTTTTCTTATAATAATTTTGGAGCTCCGCCTTTTAAATTTTAGTATGTAAACAATTTGCCTCTTTTTGTTTTGTTTTACATTTGGAAGAAAATATTCTTTAATATCTAAGTTTTTAAATAAAACAAACAGCAAAAATCATTGGATATTATTAGTGTTTTTTAAATTTTAATAGAATACTTCGTTAGAAGAGAGTTGTCCTTTGTTAAGATTGAGCTGTTCTCTTTCTGAAAGTAAAATTTCCAGGACGAATCTATGTTGTCCAAGTGATCTAGATAAATGCAAGTGCTAAATATCTTTTTATTTCCTTATGGAATGCTACAAACGACTTCCCAGTTAACCCAAATACTAACAAACTATAATTCCTTCTAGAATCCACTTCCTTCATTTTAGGTATTTCAAGATCTTCTTTAATTACTATTTTTAAGTCCTCGTTCCATCTTTTACTATTTTTAAGTCTTCTTTTTAATTATTCCTTCCTTTATCTATTTTTAATTCTAAATTATTCAGCTTATTTAATTTTTTCAAGAAATCGTCTATTTTCTATATTCTCTACTCGGTATATGAGATAAATTATTTAAATAGAGACGGATACCCAGAAATACAATAAAGTGTAATGAAAGGTACAGAATGTTGGTATGGAAGAAAGACTCCTGATGATACTCGGGTAAAAAAATAAGATGAGACTGGAAAGGAACGTTTTTTTTAAATTCACTTATATTTGTTAAATAATCGAATAGTTAAAATAAATATAATTATGTTAATAAAGAGCTAAAAAAAGTAAAGCTGGCAGAATATCAATTTGAGATAAGACAGTTTTATTTATCGGCAAAGTTATTTCAGTAAAGATAATCCATTTAGTTTAGTGAAGGTAATTAATTTTACTGTCCACCGATAAGAATAGGAATAACTTTTATCGTTAAAATTGCGTTCTTTTTACCGTCTACCCTTTAACATTGGTACCAATCTCACTTAACCCAGTAGAATTAATAAGATGCAGTTCGACAATTTGATGACACCACACGCTAAATCCAGCTAATTTCAAAGTCATCTAATTAGCCGCATTAAAATTCTCCCGCCTATAAAATGACGTTACAGCAGTAAACGTAAAATTATCTAGACTGTTAATCTTAATTATTAAATTAGATTGCAAACATTTAAAACAAAATAAAAAAATATTTATTTTATAAATTTTTCAATAAAGGCAACAAAAAGTAATATTACTAACCGTTTAACAGTTAGAGTCATCTTGACAAATATGTGAAATATATTTGTAGCTGACTAAATTAATTTGATTTACGTATCCTGTATTCCGGTTATTTTCTTCACAATTAATTTATTAATTTCCGCTCTTTTAATTGCTAAGTTTTTTATCTTTAGTATTTTCAAGAACATAGACCAATTTTCAACAAGATAAATTATAGCTTTTTTTTAATTTTATTACTACACGGAAGGCAATAGGCAGTTTTTATCCATGATTTCTTTCATCCTTCTTTTCTATTGTTCTAAAGTAAAGGTTTTTTTTTGCTGTACGTGTTAAATCTTTGTGGATTCTTTCCTATATGTTAAAGATCTTTTAACTAAATCCAACTAACGTAGATGTACCTTTAATAAAATTTATTTCTCTGGAATAAGCTTCCAGATTAAGTGGCACCCGTTTTGCTCTATAAACCACTTATTGTGTGATCTGTCTTTGTCAGTAACTCGTACACCTTGTAGACCGTAGTATTCTCATGTTAATTAAAATATATACTCCTACTTTGAGTAAAATAATATACAAGGCAGGGCTAATAAATTTTGCACACTAGCGTGCTACACGGACACAAAAGGTACTATCAATTTGGGCGTGGCAGCACATGATGCAGTTAAAATGTAGCCGAGTACGACCAATATGTTAACACGGTTAAAGTAGCGCGCAGTGATCGAATTTTTAACAACAAAAATAGTCAATCCTCCAAATATTTTTCATCGTTTAGAAGCAGTTTACGGTAGTGAAACTATAAACAGGAGTACTGTGAATAGGTGGGGGTTGAGATTTCGAGAATGTGAAGCTAGTAAAGCGACAGTTGAGGACACACCTCGCTGCGAACGACCAGTTTCTGTGACTGACGAGAAACATCTAAAGTAGGTGGATGATTTGCTTCAAAATGATCGGCGAGTCGCCCAGCAACGCATCGCTATTCAATAGGTATATCTAAAGAACGAGTAGGCCATATTAGCCAGCAATTGGGTTACCGTAAAATCTTTGCGCGATGGCTACTGCGTAAACTCTATGATGGCTCTCTGGAAGCTGAAATTTGAGCCTATTCCGCATCTGCTACACTCGCCAGATTTGGCTCCGTGCAACTTCCGCAACTCTTCTTCCCTCATCTCAAGAGGGATCTCAAATGTAATCATTACACCTTTGACGATAAGATGAAGGAAGGTGTGACCACTTGGATCCGAGAAATACGGCCAGAATTTTTCAGTGACGGAATGAAAATATTTTCATACATGGGGAAAAGTGTATCAGTTAAACGGGGATTATACTGAAAACCAAATATTGCATTTTGTAGTTAAGGAATTTGTACTTATTTTAATTTTTATATCATTCCAATATCTCTTTTCATCCCCATGCTACGCATTTTTGTGCAAAATTTGTCATCTGAGTTTAGTATAAATGTGTATTACTGTATTATGATTTTTGATTACGGGTGTCTAATCCACTTCCTTTATGATCTTCCAGATTTTTCCCAGCGATTTTTAAATGTTTCATTTTCGGAATTTTTACTACATAAATTTCTAATTATTACAATTGCTTAAGGATTGCACTTTATCATAATCTGTTTTAATAAATAATGACAAGCTTATGATTTGAGAGTGTTATTCTTAACGTATACAATGCCAACTATGAGTGTATTGTGATGACTTTCCACATTCTGTCTTGCTATTCTGTGTATTGATATTGAAAAGTCATTCTCTAAATTCAAACCCAAATCCTTAACGCTTTGTTTGTTTATTAGCAGCGCCCGTGTGTGTTAGCTCAGATTGTATATAATTTAATGTTAAACTTACTTAATCTGATAAAGTTATAGGATGAGTTTGCGTAATTCTTTTTACATGATTCGAAGGAAATTGACTTTATCATAACTCATTGTGGATTAAACAATTTTTATTAAAATTACTAATACAGATTTTTATTGTAATAAAAAAAAAGAGATTTTCTTTATTATATTTTCTACTACTTTTAAGGTAATTGATAAAAATTACAAAATTTATGATTTTATTCCGGTTGTAAATTGTGTTGTATGGAAATATATTTCACTCAAAATTATTTTTCTTTTAATTAAAAATTATGAAATAAATAATCAAAATGATTATGGTCGGTATCAGGAAGGTCTAAATAAGTTTTACCAACCTTCAGTTTAATAAATAGAAATTACTGTTGTAAATTTTTCAATAAAATAAATTTTATGATGTAATATTAATAGTGCTTAACAATAAATTACGTAAAGAGCCTATAATGATAGCCATTGATGCACATGTGCGAAGCAAGTCGATATGAATGTTGTAAATTTTGCAAGAGAGCATTCTCAATGCTATTATAGAGAATTGCTACCGAATTTTTTCTACGGCTGAAACATATTGGGATTATTGTTTTGAATCAATGATAGAATACCGTGTTTACAGAATATTTGTTTAACTTTCAAAAAATACGCTTTTTTAAATGTTGATCGGTGTTATAAGACATTTATTCTTCAAAATACTACCTAATTAACAAAAGAATAAGCAATTTAACATAATATAGAAATTTAGTTACCTATTGGTGTAGTTTCAAATTATACTTTGCTTGATTACTACTAAATCGGATTAAAAAGAAAGTAAACAAAAAAAAAAAAATCGTAATTAAATAATACTCTTTCCTGATTGGCAATAGTTGAAAACAGAAGGTTTTTGATTGACTGAATACCTGTAACATAATGATAATCTGTTTCTTAATGACCCATCCTCATTATGATACACGTTCCAGCCGCATAATTCAAACTTTATAATACAGTCGTAAAAAAAAAAATAAAAAAATATCCTGTGAATAAAGATAAAGATATGAGTAATTGTTATCTCTAGCGAGTCGAGACCAAAGAATCTATAATAAAGGTCATTATTTTTAAGAGTCTTGAATTTTGTTGAGTCCGTATTGCCGAGTGTGATTTTATAAGCTCAAAATGTCATTTCTACCCAATTCACGCATTTAAAGTTAATAAATGTATTTAAAAGAATAAATAAAAAAAATTAACATAAATAATAATGGATTACCTAAAATATATCAAAGAAAAGATATTTTCCGCCTTAGGAAAATAAAAAGACGGAAAGTTCGAATATAGATTAGTATTTTGTTAAAGGGTAGAGACAGATTTCAGAAAATTTCATTGGTCAAGACGCCAAAATGACAGTGCAGTATATTATGATATAATTGCATCTTATGACTGGCTGGGAGCCAGTTTAAATTAAATTTGAAAATACAGAAGTAGCTAAAACACTTATTAACTTTATTAATTTTTATAGCACGATTAATATGAAAAACCGTGCATTGTTATAAGCCGTTAACAAGAATTTTACGAAATTACTAATTTTTACGTCCAATTCTAAATTCAACACAATACGGAAGTAGTGTGAATGAATACAGCTATAGATATCTGTCGCTGTATTTGTCTATTGTATGGGAGTAGTGCACAAATATACTTTGCTTCGATTCACGATTCAGTTTTTTCTTTACTTTTTAAAATTTTTTTTTATAAAAAAGGAATAACTAGTTATTAATCATTAAAAATTTAAATGTTTTTTTTTGTATGTTTTTAAAGACTTTCTTTTATTTATAAGTGATTTTTAGCGTGCATGCGTGAATATGTTTTGTGTGTATGAATGTTTGATATTTTTGTTTTTGTTGGGTCAATACGGAAACCTTCTGCATAAAGTATTAAATTTTTGGACTACATATTTTTGTGATTAAAAATAACCACAATGAAATATTAAGAAAATGAAAGCCATAATAAAAGAGAAAGTAATAAATTACGAAAGTTTTGATTACGTCATTGATTTTTACATTAAAAGTGGGATGTTTAGAGGGACTCGAACATAATTTGGTAAATTTTCTTAAAGGGGAAGCATTTAATATTAAATAATTTATAGATGCGTCTTGAAGATGCTAAATTTCTGGTTGTCTGCTACGAATTTTCTATATTAAAACATAACTTTAATATAATCTAAAAGTTAGAAGCCTTCTCATCTCTCTCTTTTCTACTCTCTCCTTTTTCTCCTTGCTTTTTCATTTTCTTTCTCTCAGTTTTCCATGTATAATACAGTTTTGTCATTACTATACGCTCTGTTTATGTCTTTTTTTCATTAGTTCACCTTAAACAAGTTTTATACCATCTTTCTAGTTTTTCTTTATGTCTAGAATATTTTCTCCTCCTTCCTAGCACATACCCACGTTTCAAAAGCTTTCAATCTTTATTATTATTACTATTATTTTTTTTCTCCTTTTTGTTAGTTCTTCCTCTTCCACATTCAATATCTTTTTCAAAGAATTTTTTTGTTTTATATGTCACGTTACTTTTTATATCAGTTTCTTTAACTTTTTTTAAAAATAATTTAATCAGTGACATTCAAAATTATTTTTAATATTACATTGTTATGTAAATATGTTGGTATATTATGGAAACAAATTTTCAATTTTTATTTATTTATTTATATACTTCTATGGGTTGGCCCAGCAGTAATAAAGTAAATTATTATTATTTTTTTATCAGAGAGGTTAAAGTTCAGATCCATTGCACAGAGTTGTGTTCATTCATCTTCTGGGAGGAAGGTTAGAAAATTAATTGGAACAGCGTTTTGTCTTTAATCAACGGGTGAAAGAAAGGGCATGGTCTTCAATTCTAATACTTCATCCTCCTGCGTGTTATGAATGTATTTTAGCTGGGGTACATTAACCGAAATAAGGTTCATTAAAAATAATTATTGTACTACTTGTTAAGGTTTATGATTCAAATTTTAGGAAAAAGTCATATAAATAATGGAACTATCTATAATGTTCTTTAATATTTACTAATTAACAGTCCTGAAATGATTAAAAATTAGAAATATTTTGTTCACGTTTGGAATCTTTGTTATTAAAGTGAATAATACACTTGATTGTATGTAGTCTATTCTGCGTAAGTTATGATTAATAAATATCTGAAGTAGGTTATGCAGTTGTTATACGTAACCATTTATATAAGAATTACATAATAATATTAATTTATGTGTTAAAATAAATTTTCTTGTAAAATTTAATATTATCGATCAAATATCAAAGTTTAATATTATCAAAGTTTGAATGTTTGATAAATCATTGCTTGTTTGTACCTGATTTACTACTGCTGGCATGCTCGATATGTTATTGGTTAATTAGTGATTCTATTAAGCAATTGTTGCAAGGAGGAAGGTTATGTGTTTAATTCTTTACTTGTTTATCTGTATTGTAACCTATTTGCCTGTACGGTTTAAGTTCAAATTGATATATCCCACACCATAGAATTACGGGGATGGCCAAAGTTGTTCCTTTATGAATATTGTAATTTTTTCAAGGGTAAATTTTTTATTTATTGAGAAAAATATAATTTTCTAGCAAAACTAATTTAAATTAGTCAACGTTAAATTCTTGATCAATAATATACTGCACCAATTTGGGTAAAAATTCTTCTCATCTGGATTGAGAACTGGTTGACACCTGTTCTTCTTCTTGTGAAGATAAAAATTTAAGTGGTGTTTGTTTTGTACTGCGTTACCACGAGAGTAGCTCGTCCCTTTTCATCACTCAATTTTTCCCTTTGACGTAATTTCTTTTTCCCCATTCTTTGATGTGTGGATGCAGGTCTGAGATTGGTGAGGATTCCAGGACTTATAAAGAGAATATATTCATGATGTGGTTTCTTCAAGGCTCCCTTTGGACTTGTTGGATCAAGTTGGGCCTATTATTCTCTTACAAAATAAAAAAAAAAAAAAAATAAATAAAAAAAAAATTATAACAAATTTTCTTATCGTAAAATACATTAAAAAAATCCCCCTGTTACTTCCTCACGTTAAAACGGAAATCTGAATTTTAGTACTACCATTTAATAAAGTTTTTATGACGTGTTCCTAGCTTTCAATGTTAATATTATATACTATTTCTTGGAAAACTTACTATTTATACAGTAGATAAGTATATATTTTATTTCGATCGTTAGATAACGATGGATTACATAAATTATATCCACAATGGGTTTATTTATCCATTGATAAATGAAAGATAGCGACTAGTATTTCTGTGCATCAGTTAAAGGAAACCGACCGAGGTAAAGCCTTAGATATAATAGCGTCACAAAACACACAATATAACTGGTTAAAATCCCTAATAATAAATTAAAACTACTAAAACTCCACCGACTTCTGTAGTGACAAGACAGCATCTCAGCCTTTCATGTGGAAGGTCTCCGGGTTCAAATTCCAGTCAAGTATGACATTTTTTTGTGCGGTACAGAATGTCCATTCATATTTCCACGAAGAAGTTCTAAGATTATATGTAAATTAAGTATAAAACAAAACATATAAAATAATATTAAACTAACATTTTGATTATATTGAATAAAATAAGTAGATAGAAAAAAAAATTAAAAATTCAGAAGTCCTTATTGTAAATTATTTTTGTTTCAATATTTTTTTTACAATCTGTTACATTTTTGTAGGAACTTTAAATAAATAACATCAAAAATTTTCACAATAAAAAGGGGTTCCCATCGAAAGTTCTCAAAAATTACACATTAGTACTACATAGTACTTTTGAGGGTAGATCGTAGAACGTACACAAGGTAGTTTTGAAGAATTGTACTATCAATAGCAGAAAAGAATAACAAGAACAATAAAAATGGCAGATTAATGAAATATTTAGAAAATAAAAAATAAACCAAAAAATAAAGTTAAAAATTAATGGTAAGACAGAAATGTAAAGGAATGAAGAGTTGATTAATGCACAATACTCAGCGAATGTAATTACACTATAGAGTAACTAACGTCTAAAATGTGTAGCCTCTTAAGTCTTCTAACATCCTCACCGTTGTCTAGAAGGCCAGTTAGTTAACTTGATCATTTAGCCGAAGTTCATATTTCAGAATGAAACGTTTTATTTCTTTCTTGACTTAAATATTTGTAGATTTCTCTATCTTTAGCAAACCACTGCGTTTCAGCTATACATTTCGCTAGTTTTTTCTGAAACCATTGTATGATTTCACCATTTGTCTTGTTTGCCTTGCCCTATAATTGAACGCCACATATCCATATTGGTTTCAAAATTGCTGAATATAAAAGTAGTTTATCAGATCTTCGACCCAGCAATCGTTACATTTTCGTAAACTTCATGTTAAGTTCCTTTCTCTTCTTCCTCACAAACCTTCTACATCAAAGGACGATCCAGATGAAAATTATATAATCGTACATTTACGTTCGTTTTAAAGGGCTCTGAAAATTCAGGACTACTTAAAGTATTTCTTTTAATGTTGTTATTTATCAATACCCAGCAAAAAAAATGAAGACAAATTGATGAAAATTTGTTTACTCGTTCTTATTACGGTGTAAATGTACACTAAGAAAATTATTTTTTTTAAATTCCGAGTTTAAAGAATTGAAATGGAATAAAAATGAAATTTACTATTTTTTAAATTTCTTCGTAACAAATGAAGATATCAACTTGATTTTTGGCGCGTATAATAGTCATGTGAATATCTAGAAACCAAAATCTAGATTTTTGAAATTTGACCTTTAAAGGAATGAAGAAGGGTAGAAAATTTTGAACAATGATTGTGTATTTTTCCCATTTTCGACTTTAATAAACGAGATATTCATTCGATTTGGATTTAAAAATATTCTCCAGATAAATATAAACGATTCTCTGGTTTTTTTTCAATGTTTTTAGGGGATAAAAAACATAAGTTATTTCTAAAAATATTTTCGCAATCTTATGCTACCGCTATTGAGTCGATCTTTATAAGATTTGGTAATAGTGAGATGGTGATTAATATTAGTAATTCTGTTTGCATTTCGCTAGCGAAGCGGCGATGGGAAATCTAAAAACCATATATTATCATTAATATTTTCACAAGCATAAGATTAATGAATAATGAAACGAAACGAACCCTGACTGACTAGTGTCTCCATGGCAGGCCATCCTGTGCGGTATGTTACTGTGCAGAAATACCTGGGGGTGATCCGAGATGAGCGTTTACGCTTTGGGGATCATCTTCGGTATGTGGCTAAGGAGGCGCTAGATGCATTTTATGGCATTAGGC
>JAAAKQ030246649.1:0-28146 GCA_010016005.3 Zanna intricata | reverse complement strand
TACATGAGTACATAATTAATTATTTAATCATTTACTCATATTTAATAACTAATTATACAATCATAACTCATAATCATGTAGGCTACTTAATTATTAATATATTTTAACAGTATATGAATTAATGTTATGTATAACTAATAATCCAGTATTATCAATACACTATAAATTGTCAGCATCAGTCAAAGTTAAACGTTTAATTCAAACAGTATATTTTTCCTGGTTAGGTAGCGCTCCATTGGAGCGCAAAAAGAAGTCTCATAACGTATTTCTAAGTTCGAGGGCAGAAATTGCCGGTCTTTGTCTATTAATATGTTCGGTATTTGTTTCGACTTCGGTAGTTTGACCTGTACTAAGGTTTAGAAAGCTGCATTGGAAAATTTTCCATCGTGAACTCGAATAAAATTATGCAGGATACAAATAGCCTGAATGATATTATCTAATTTGTTAATTTCGCAACAAATTGGTGTTTCTAGCAGTCTGAATTTAGAGGTTAGCATTCCAAAAGCACATTCAACTGACTTCCTTCCTCTAGATAATCTGTAATTAAATATCCTCTTATCGTTTGTCAATTGTCTGCGAGCAAATGGGTTCATTATATTGTTAGTGAGGGGGAAGGCCTCGTCTGCCGCAAAATAAAAGAGAAACAACGTATTTTCTCCTGGCAACGTAACAGGTTCTGGTAAATGCAGATTACCACTAAATAGTGCTTTCCCAAATGAACTTTCTTTTTGCACCCTTCCGTCACTATTACGCCCATATTCACCAACATCAACAATTAAAAATACTCCATCAGCTACAGCTAATAAAACTATTGAAAAATATCCTTTATAATTGTAAAACGTAGAACCACTTTTTGGGGTGCTTTATTTCTGATATGCTTTCCATCTAAACTTCCAACACAGTTAGGAAGATTGGCATATATTCAGGTTGCAAAATTTTCCAAATTGTTTCTGCCGTTTCCGTCACGATTTTTCGAATCGTACTGTGTCCTCTCAGGAAATAAAATGATAGTGCCTTGAAGGAACAAAAAAAAAATTCGAATACAGTGTGATTAATTAGGTCACGTAGCCTATGTTAATAGTTTTCTCGTGGGAGTGAATGCAAAAAATAATAATAATGAAAATTGTTTGCACATGTTGTTTATAAAGTCAACTTCAATAGGCTGTAACACTTACTGGTTAAAATACCAACGACATTTTCACATTTTTCCCCAGAGAAATCAGCAAAGAAGAAGAAAAAAATTTGCAGTTTAGATTATAATTCATTGGTGGCAAAAAAAAATCTATATTGCAATAGCGATAATTTAAAAGTAAACTTTTTATGAGGTGTTTATTGATTTATCAACCAGTTAACTAAAACTTATGGTAAAAAATGCTGCACACATAGAAATTTCTGTGGTGGTTGATTTTTCAACCAGTAAATTATAAAGGCTTAATTCATTGGCTAAGGTAAAAAAATATTCATTGATAATTTTAGTAATGCAATCTTTGCACTCTCCTTTGTTGCAGTACAAGATTGTAAAGAGCGATGGAAGAATTTGAGGGCTTGTTATATTAGGCACTTGAAATCACTAACTGATGCACATTCTGGTTTAGAAGCTAAAGCAAAAAGATTCTGCTATCTAGCAGAATATTTATTTTTTCTCCAACCGCATACTAAATCACGAAAATCAAAAGGTATTTATAAAGCTCCCCAGTTGCCAATTTCATCTCCCGGTGAAACTCAAGTTATAAATGAAATGTTGAAAATGAAATGTTTCTGAAGAAGAATAGCAGGATCCACTTCCGGAACAAGAAGCATAAAATAGTGTCGGTCCAAAGGTTTTGCAAGTCGAGCACTTTGAAACTCACACCATTAAAAAACCAGAAAAATTTAAATTAAAAAAAAACTGACGTGTCCCTCGCAAATGTAAATAAATCGGCACGCGATTATTTTCAATCAAAAATGTCTACCAAAGAGAAGAAAATTGAAAACCCGGATTTAGATTTTCTAAAAAGTATCCTTCCGGACATGAAAGAGATGACTAATGAGCAGAAACGAAGGTTCAAAATTGGCATTTTAAAAGATTCTGAATGAAGATAATTCAGTTTCATCTCGAGCATCACAATCGACATCATCAACATCTCTACAGAGTTATAACTAAACACATCCAGTGGCACCCTCAACACATCCTGAAAAAGCTGATCCTTATAACACTCTTTAAGAGAATGTTTGGACTTTCCTAATAATAATTGATTAATAAGTTTTATTTTATCTTAGTTTACTTTGTTTCACAATTAAGTTTTACTATTTCACTTGAATTTCATTAAAATAAAATTATAATTTTTTAAAAACATATTTTTATTTAGCCCAAATACAATTACTATATAACCAAGTCGAATTAAAAAGAAAACAATATTACAATATTTATATAAGTAATATAAAAACGAATTCAATCTACATATTACATAATTTTTTAACTTTTACAATTTATTGTGCAAATTATAAATATTTAATGAGCAAAACGGGTAGATATTTTAATTTCACGCATGTCTCACTCTCCCGGTATTTAAAATAATTTTTAGCAAATTAAAAAGATTTTCTAAATTTCTCAATTGTTTCCTTTTGTTACTGCATAATATATATTGTAATGTTATTTAAACTATTATTTTTTTTAAATATCGCCTACCTCAACGCAATTAAAAGACGTTCTTTTCTGTACAGCCTTTTTGTAGTTAGTATCTTTTTTTAAAATCGTAGGACCAATTTCCTCTACCAATAAATTAAATGTTTCCTTACTCATTCGGTAAAAAGACTGAAATTCTTCCGGAAATTTGTTAAGCTCTTTAAAAACCATAAACGTACCTTTTTCATTGATCATATTTTCTCTCCAATACGGATGTACCCAAAAACGCTTTTTACGACGAAAATTATTGTTAATATTTATAACATTCACTAACGCTAATGCTTCTTCATCAGAAGAAGAAGACGACGACGACGAAGACAACATTCTTGTACATAGACACAAGTTACTATAAAATCAGTTTGGTGGGCTTCAAGTCATAGTAATGTTTACATCGCCTATCGCTACTCGGTCTCGTTGTTGGCAGATCACTCTCTTGTCACTTTGGTGAGCGCCTTAGCTAAGAAAAGTTTACTAATGCGCAAAAGATGATTAATTTCACTTTTCTAATTCTATTTTAGGGATACTAACATTAAAAATGAACGATTTTGTGACTTCTTTTTGTTGTAATTTAAACAGATAGTTAAGCCGAATAAATTATAAAATAAAAATACTTTGCAGTACATTACAATTTCAAACATTACAGTTTCGAATTGCAAATTAACAAAATTAATACATCTACACTAAAACCAACAATCCTTCACAGACACTTTTAAAAAAAGGAAAAGAAAAAACCATATTGATCACGAATAATAGAAATTAGAATTAATAATACATAACAGGCCTAATCAATCTCTACTGAAAGTAACGAAATCGAACAATTTCTGAAGCGGTTGATGAAAAGTGGATAACCTACGACAACAATGTGCGAAAAAGATCGTGGCGAAGAGAGGAGATGCTCCACAGTCTGTGACAAAGCCTACAATGACACCCAGAAAAGTTACGCTATGTGTTTGATGGGATTGGAAGGGCATCATGTATCAGGAGCTCTGCCGGGCAGGCAAAACGATAGATTCAGACCTTTAGTGTCAACAGTTAGTGCAATTTCACCTAGCAATTCAAAAGAAACGGTCTGAACCGGTCAGCAGAAAGGACAACGCTAGACAGCATACATCTTTAACTACACGTCAGAAATTGTGAGAACTTGACTGGGAGATTTTATCCACCGTATAGCACGGACCTGGCACCGTCAGAATATAATTGTTTCGGTCTCTGCAGAACTCCCTGAATGGTGTTAAGTTAGTTTCAAAACGAGGCTTGTGAAAACCATGTGTCAGAATATTTTGACCAGAAACCATAGACGTTCTATAGCGTCAAGATTATGGTGCTGCCGGAAAAATGGTTGAAGGTCATCGAAAAAAAAAATGGTATATATATGTTCTCATTATGTTAGTTTCCAGTAACAATAAATGTATTCTCAATTTTTACCTCCAAATTATCAACACGTTCTAGACAACCTGATATGAAATATAAAAAAGTCAGTTTCCATAAGATAATTTATTAGATAGGTAAAAAACCAAAACGAATTGATCAAAATCAATAAAAAGAATTTAAAAAAAAATTGTTATTCCACGCCGATTTCCGCGGTAACATTTGTTACGTGGTGGCGTTTTTCCTTTAATCTAGTCCTACCAGTAAGACATTTTTCACGGGATACAAAAAATTCACTATCCCCAAATAATGAACTATCTCTAAGTGAACAGAATTTAGGATAATTTTTTCTCCTTTAAGACAAATTATGAACATGCGCCGCAGCTACTCATTGTTCATTAGGAACAGATGCAGATATTTAAGTTAAAAAGAAAAACCCTCGCCTTTTCTAACACTAATATATTATTAAATTATTTTTCGCTAACGGACATGTTTATATAAATCGAATACGCTCTGTTTTTTTTTTTAAATTCAGTAAACAGTAGGTTGTAATGTTAAATAAATGCACCAGAAATTTAAATGAAAAAAAGAAGACCAAGACATACATTAACATCTCAAACAACTTGGACAAAAAATGAGTCGATATTTGAAAATTTGTCATTTTTTTCTTCGTAAATCTTTTTACACGAAGATATCGGTAGATTAACTGTTCCATTCAAAACAAAATGAGTCGAAGAAATTTTTAAACTGAACAGGGTGATTATTTAGGCAGTAATTAAAATGTAGGTAACTTTTTCTAGATACAGTAGGCAGATTACAGATAGCACTAAAGAAATTTTTTTTTTTTTTTTTTTTTTACATAAAGAATATTTTGATTTGATGATACTGCGATTTTTGTATGATGTAGCGTACCCTACACGTTCCGCTGTTTCAAATAATATTTTTTTATCTTAATTCATTTTCGAGTTTATGTAAATTGGAGAACGGCCTCCGTTACAGATGAAACGGAGGCCGTTTTGTATTGTTACAAAATTATTATAGTATTACATATTGTTACAATACTAATCAAAATATGATGCGACCCCCTTCCTGTACCGTAGTCTTATCTTTGTCTGATAATCGGTTTGTGACAAGTTTTATTCGGTTTCGAGTGTTCATTTTGATTTGAATGTTCTGCTACAATAAAAGTAACATTTGCGTTTGATTATAAGGTGGATGTAAACTATTTTCTTATCTAACTAAATTAAAATAGAAATATATTTAAAAAAAATTAAAGTATATAATTTGTTACTTCAAAAACATCAATCAATAATTTTTTTATTCTATTCATCATAACAAAGCTATTCATTTAATGCACGAGAGAAACGTCATTTTATTATTACATGCAATTTAGCCAAAATAAAAATAAAGAAATAAACAAAAATAATATTTTAGTTTCTATGTATGATTACATGGTGTTGCAACAGGAAAATCCATGTGAAATAATTCTAGAAATTTTTCAGTAATAATCTAACTTTTTTTATTTTTCACAACATTAACTAACCTTACATTATAGTTACATAAAAAAAAAAATAAACTGAATAAAATAAATAAAAAGGCAAAAACGTTTTCATAATAGTGACCATAAAAATGTTATTAAATTCAAAACTGTATTTCCCAAAAATATAATTACTTCCCGTTTTTTTTCATAAAATTAAAAATACATTAATTTTTTTTGTAATATTGTTTTTATTTTCCCGGTGAATATAATTAAAACAGATATATTAAAGGGGAAAGTATGGTGATCGTTTTTAAAAATGGGATATTAGGTCTTTTGCAAATCTTTAGGTTTTAGGATACAACTAGTTCATCTAGACCAAAAAGCCATATGCATGAATGTATGTGCGTAAGTAAATACGAGTACGTACGTATGTATTTTGCACAGCTTTTGACCTTATGTCTTAGGAATGACCCAACGATTTTCTTTAAATTTGGCTCGGATATTTCTACATATGTGAGATTGATAATAGTTTTTTCCAAAATTCGTTAAGAGGGGTGGGAAATATCACAAAAAATTAATTTCGATTTTCTTCAAAGGCATTTTAGAAAAACCTTACTTTGGTAAATTTGTTATCTACATTGCGTACCATAACAAATGGAAGGGTTTTTTGATTAATAAAAAAAAATCTTTAAAAAAAAAAATCAACATTTTAAAATTTAATAATTTTTTTTATTTTATACATCGTACATAAGCCTAAAATGTATAAAATTAAAAAAAAAATATTAAACCCTGGACTTTAAACATAGGAAAATATTTTGAAAATGTTTATGCTTTAGTTTCAGCCTTTATTGGAGGGGATGATAGATTTAGAAAAACCTTTACTTAAAAAAATTTGTTAAGCTTAATCTATATTGAGCGCGGCTAGCGCTCAAGGTTTCTTTTGCTAGCTGCGTCAAGGATAAATATGTTGAATAAAATTGTATACGTAATTTTCAATTGACAATAAATTTAAATATTTTTAAAATATAAAAACAAAAATGTATTTCCTAACTTACAAAGTATAATATTCTGTTTTTTTTTTCTCTAACTCTTTTAAATTTTTGTATTAAAAAAAAATAATTTTATTATCACTTTAAGGGTGATTAAAATTTAAATAATTTTGGCCTCAGACCCAAAATAAGAAGCAATTTTTTCATTACTATAGTAAAAGATATATATATATATATATATATATATCTGATGATATCACCACATAAGCTTGAAGCTTGTGCGCGGAATATGGAAATGGAATTTTGTAGCGCGTAAAAACTGCCATACCTGATCGGGATTCTAACCCGGGACCTTCAGACGAAAGGTTGAGATGCCAACACACCGCCACGGAGAAGGGCACACAGTAATTGTCCCCACAGAGTAAGGGAGCATCCAAAACAACTATTTTTTTATTTGAAATTTGGAAAATTTGATGCTTAAATCTTATTTCGTTATACATTACAATCAATAAAAAAAAAGCCCCATTGATACGTTAGCCCTAAAATTAAAAAAAAAAAAAATCGGACCTTTTTATTTATATTTCAACCTTTTTTTATAAAAATAAAACTTTTAATGATTGAATTGTAAAGAATTTCGGGTTTCGCTGGAAAGGTTTTGTTATGAAAAAGCTGTGCAAAGTATCGTATGATTTGATCGGCAAAACCGGGAAATGAAACATTTTTGACAGCTGCTATTTTTTAAATTAATGAAAAGAAAAATTATTCCATCCAAATCACAGTAACAATTAATCTCTGTTTACTACGTAACGTTTGCATTCAAAAACTGTTCCACAATAGCTATCTTGAGGAAAATTAAAATAAATTATTATAGAAGATCCATCCTTTTATGTACAACAAACATCCCTCAGCTTGTACTCCTATACAAAATAAAAAAAGGATCAATTATCGGAATCGCTTCATTTGATATAATATAAAATTGAACGAACAAAAGAAAAATCACTTTAAGAATTTTTTTTTTTTAATGATAGAGTATAACAGCTATGATGATCATAAGACCGGTGAAACTTGGTAGTAAATGAAAAAATGCCATACCTGACCAGGATTTGAACCTGGAACCTCCGAATGAAATGCTGAGACGCTACTTACTCTGCCACGGAAGTCTTTAGTTTTAATTCGGTTACCAAAGGAAATTAAATAACGATCCTCATAGAACATAATCACAAAAAAAAGTTGATAAATAATTAAACAGATTTTTACCACATTTAATGTTATGTTAAACCTGGAAGCATGTCTAACTCAAAACAATATCTAACTTTAAATGAGAAAAATAAAAATTTTTTTTTTTTGTTTTTTATTGATATATAATTTCGGGGTATAAAAGCATATTGCATCAGAATAAAATTTATTTCATATAATGTTTTACACCATACAAAATATTTGACCTCGCTCTATTCATTGGACGCCTCTCAAGATTACAAATGAGGAAAACTAATAGATGGCTGATGTAGCCTAATGAAAATTTAATTAACTGAATACTACATGACTAAACACAACGGAAAATTACAGCTGTATGTTTCAAGGAAACCATTTATAATTTTATTTTCTATTAAATGCTTATGGTAATTTTCACTTAAATAAACATTCTGGAGATAAAACAGTCCCTCCCTCCCACTGGATCTCCTCCGACTAATAGGAACTGCTTAAGAGAAGATTGTCAGACAAATATAAGAATTCTCGTCTTGGAGAGTAGATATTAGAAGTTTAAATAAAAAATGTTTATTTTGACTATAGATATTTCTAAACTCTAAAAGATAAATATTGGAATTTATAAAGTGAATAGTTGAGACTATAATAAATGTTTTACCATAAATGGAACAGAAAGAAATAGAGCGACCCTAACAATAATTTAAAAAAGAAACCTTTATACTTTATATTAATAAATATTACAAGAGTTATTCCAAGATTAACAAAAAAGATTATGAATTTTTTTGAGACAAAATACATTTCCGAGAAAGTTTTGAGTTTTTCTTCATTTTTCTTAGTTACAAAAATTTGGTTTTTCAAATCGATACAATATTAGCGAATATTCTCCTTATACCTCATATTTTAAATATAAATATATATATATATATTTAATATATTTATATAAAAATATAATGTATGTAGCATTATAAATAGTAATATTTAGAAATATTAAAATTTTATTACACATTAAAATATTTTTGAGATAATTTTTAAAAATAATAAATTCTCTTCTATATATACAGTATATATATATAATTTACTTGAATTTACAATGCAATGTATTTATTACCTCCTGAAAAATTAACCAGCTTGTATAAAATTTTATAAGATTGTGTAATTGATTGTGACCTTAAGTACATAAATGTTAATCGATTAGTTTCTAAGTATTAGGTAATAGTACTTAAACCAATCCGCGTAAGAATCCTATTTCTGTAGTTTTCTTGCAACATCAGGAAAAGTGGGACTGAAAAATCTATACATCAACAGGTCAATAAATTTCATCGAACAATATTTAACGAAATATTTCTACAATATTGAGCGCGTACTCTTAAATTATTTATAATAAAACAAATTACGATGATTCAAAACAATTTCTTTTTATTCTATAATCAATAAACTTTATTTAATATCATAAAACAGAGCGGGTAGATAAAAACTATTACTGGCGGATCGGAAATAAGAAAAAAATTTATATATTCATAATGTTGAAATTATCTAAACAGATTCTAGGAATTAAAAAAAAATAATAATAATTTTCTTAAGTGGAATTTTGTAACTTTAATTTTATTTTATTTACGTGTTTTGACCTTGAACATAGCAAACGTATATTAATGAAGCATTTTAGATGGATAAAGTTATAGATGAAATAATTTACTTAGACAATATAGTCGAAAATTTCCCAAGACCAACTGATGTAGTAACACATTAAAAACCACAATAAACATTTAAAAAATATATAATCAGTTTGAATTTGTATTATAAAAAAGTAAAAAAAAAATGTTCTCAATGATTACATATTACAAATTAATCCACCGGGTTAGTCCAGTAGTAATCGCAAAAAACTCGTAATCGCAAAATCAGCTGATTTTTGAAATTGAGAGCTCTAAGATTCGAGTCCTTGAACCAAAGAATGATATTCTGTGGAGGTGTTTGGTGATTGGATTTAAATTAACCACACGTCATAGGAGTAGTCGACTGAACCTGTTCCAGACTACATGTTTACCGTTACATTTACGCTTACATTGCAGTATATCTGCAGCTAAGTCAGGCCTTGCAACCCGGTAGCGGTAATTGCATTTTCCTATACACACGCATCCAGACCGGTAATAGCTGGAAAATTTGTTGGATAAAACAAGCATATTGTATTTTACAAATTAATACATAATATATTACTGGCAATAAATAGAATTTATTTATCAGAACTTATTTTATTCATTATTGTTAGCGCTTTCCTGGCAATAGCTGTAAAGCTGCACTAGCAGCAATAGTTATGAATAATAAAAAATTTAAGTATCTGGTAAAAATTTAGGTGTGAAGTTAGTTGAATAACGACGTAATGTCCTATTCTAATCGAAAAAACATAAAAAAATATTACTAGGTAATTCCGAAGTACGGGAAGGATGTGTGTATGCACAAACTTAAATGTACGTCAAGTTTGTCTTGACGTACAAACAAGGTTATGTAGGTATGTAGGTTGAGCCTGGGGGTCGAATCGTGGTGACGTCTAGGGCCAGAGCCACTGATATTACATTTTGAAAATAATTAGGCAAGGAATCTGATTAATTAAAAAATTTTTTGGATATCGTAAGCATCTACCGCGATTATGTACAGGTAATATTATATGAGTTGTTTCAGTACTGAAATTTCAAGCCGATCGGACATACGGGTAGAGATATGATTAACTTAATTATTTTAGAATTTTTGTTATATAGATTACTAAAATGAATTACTAAAAATCATGAAACTTGGAAAACAACCCTCTAAGTAAGTACTAATTTCTGTTAAATTTTGGCCCTAATCTAACTATCTAAAATAATTGATTTTTGAATTTTTTCTGAATATTTCTAAATGGCTTAAACATTAAATACTTAAATTAGTACTAAATTAAGTATTAAATTAGGTCAAAGAAATCTTGACTGTATTAAGTTTTACCCTGTAGACAAATAAAGCGGTAATCAATTTAACATTATATTTTCTTCTAAGGTCATTAAACCGATTTTGTATTAAAATTGAAACTTAATTAAAATGTTTCCTTATAAGAAGACCATAACATGGGATATTGATTTTAAAGATTCTGGAGCCACATCAGACAGAACGGGGTCCGGGTATTTAGTTAGAAATTTTGAATATATAATTTTTTGAAAAAATTCATAATTTAGTTTTTACTCTACTACAATAGTGCAATAAAAAAAATTACAGATGCGATTTTCTCTGATATCAAAATTATGAAACTCAGAAAAAATACTAAAAAATTAAATTCGAGATATCTGATGAATTAATTAAAATTGTTTGCAAAATGCTTTTACATTCCCGTCCAGAAAGCGCTATAGCAGAGCTATATCTCTAGAAGGTAAAGCATTGTTATCGGTCCAATTTGGATATGTGCGGTATTCATCGGATCTTGACGTTTTAACACCTAAGGAACCCAAAAAAAACAAAACAGAAAAAATAAAATAACCGGGTGGAAGGTTTCCGGATGTTAATGTACGATGTTTGATGTTGGCATCTAAATCACCTTATATCTCCAAAGTTACTGGATCAATTTAGACCAAACTTTTTCAAATTAGTTTTATAGATTAGGCATTGATTTCATTAAATTTTCAACTTAAAAGGTCAAGGAGGTGAGGCTGTAGAGGATGATCACTCTCAGTATCTCGAGATTTCGTCCAATTAAGGTCATATTTTTCTTAAGCACATTTGTCAAGAATTAAAAAATAACAATGTTTGTAAAAAAAAGGTTTTGCAAAACCGCAATCCCAACCTTAAAAATGGTCTTAACTACTGCTATGTTGTAACATCACAGGTGAACGGTAGAATTAAATAAATGAATAATATTTAAAGTGTAAAAACGTAATTCCCTTTTTTACACTTTTCCAATCACGCAGATTGAAAGTCCTACAACTGTGTTTTCAGCATTTTTTTTATAAAAATAAAATTTTATGCAATTATTTTTATACAAAAAACGTGCTGAAGGTCATAGCTCATCATTACCCTAACGATCAGTTCTATTCAATACTATGGCGCCAAAAAGAACTCAATTCAATTTCATTTTTTCGTTCCTGAGTTAGGAGAAGTATTCATAATTTTCACCAAAAAACTTTTTGGCATATTTTGAAGTCAGGACAATAATAAAATATTACATGAGGTAAGCATTGCTACTTTCGGGGCCCCCTATCACATAGTAAAATGTCGGAACCTTTAGAAATACTGTAGAAAAAGATTTCTTAAATCAGTTTCCAAAATCGTTTTTCATTTTGTATTTTATAATTGTTTTTATCGATTTTAAAATAATAAAGTCATCAATATTTAAAATCCTGTGAGGTATATGAAATAGAAGTCTATCAAGGGTGAAGCTGGGAAAGTTATGCAACCATTTATGTTGTTAATTATTTTAGTGTTATATTAATATTTATTCTTACTAATTCTTCTTGTCCTGTTCTTTTTTCTTTTCGATTTAATTTCAGTAAATGTTTATCATAGCTAATTAACTATCTGTATCATAGTTTTTCACTTTGAAATTACAAAAGAACTGAAAATTGACTACCAGATGAATTTTCAGTTCTTTCGTTTTATTTATTTTTCTGTTTGATAAATTAATTCACCCCATAAGTTCAAGCTTATGTGATTGTTATTTGAAAATTTTTTAATGTATGAAAAATGTCAGACCTGATCTGAGATTCGAATCCGGGGTCTTCAGTTCATTTCCAAAGTTTATAATATTTTTTATAAGATTTCTTAGATAAATATTTAATATTATCCATATAATTTTGTATTATAATAGAATTTAAAGTAAAAAAAAAATCAAATATTAAAAAAACATTTAAGTTAGGGACTATCCGCGCGGCTGACCGTCTTCCGAGATCAGTCTTTTTATTTTTATAATTTATGGCCAAGTCGTTCACTTCATTTATTTTTGAACTTCTTCTTTAGCTGTAATAACATAATTCATAGGACGTCTTAGGACAGGTTTTAATAATTTCACCTATAGCTCTTCCTACTTTGCAAAAACGTAAGAAATTAATAATTTGCACTAGGATCAATGAAACAGTGTATCATATTTACCATTAATACTGGTTTCCAACTGTTGCTGTTATTCTCTCGTTATAACAACCAAATATCACGCCATTACTCCATGCTTAAAAATATAGTATAGTTGGTAGGAGTAAGGAGGAGAAAAGGTATTTGTTCAGTAACCTTACCAGAATCAGTCATCCAAATAAGTCAACCGGGATCAGATAAAATAAATTTAAAAAAATTCGTAACAAATGCAGTATCTACTGGGTAAACACCGGTCAAAGACATTTAAAAGACAAAACGTGAGAATCAATGACCAAATTGAATTCAATAAAAAAGAAAATTCTTATCTAATAAAAAATAATTCGAGAATGTTAATACTTGAGGGTTACTTAGGATTTAAAATTAAATCTTATTAATCCGGCAACGATGTTGCTGAGCTTTTTCCGTATTAGCTTAGAGCTTACGATATACCATTTCCCTTAGTGATAGAATTAAAAATTATTATACTCATCAACTTACGTTTTATCGGAGGGTGGTTTTTTAAATATTAAAAAATGATAAATAATTGTTTTTTTTATATCTTAAAAAGTATAAAAAGAGTCTTTCTATTATATCTGAAATAGCTCAACCTGTTTCTACAGATTTGAAATTGCCTTCGAAAAAGAAGGATTTAAATCAGTTAACTAAATTAAACTATTCTCACCTTAAAATTAAAACAAAGTTCATGTCCTTCATTGCTATTAATGACTTAGTAATTCCTACTGAAATGAAAGTAATAAATTTTTGTCTTTAACTAAGACCAGGCGTCTAACGTGGAACCGCTAAATAAATATATAAAGCTTGTATTTAAAAACATATTCAAAATTTTATATTGTAAATTATTCTGAAATCTACATGAAGATTTTGTAAATCAGTATTGCTAAACAAAGAAAAATGAAGAGGTAACAATATTATAAAATCTGGATGGATGCACGGGATTTTACTATCTGATGTAGCTCCTAGAGTGAGCCTAAAATATCCGGGCATTTCACCAAACAGTTTTGACAACGATATCAATCAGCAAATAACTTAATATAACAAAATTTAAATAAATAACTAAATTATTATTTTTTTCACTAGTTGAAAAATGCTATGCAAAACTCCGTGACCTCAGAGAGTTACTCCAATTTCAGTTTCATCGAACAAACATATGTTTTTCCTTTATGTTTTATCATTGTATTTAGTGATTATACAGTAGAATACACATACGAGTATTTCTTCGTTTAAAATCCTAAACAGAATATTGTCTCGCAACTATTTAGGTGTTTCGATTTTTGAATCTTATTAATGATGTACTTGTACGTTCACTAAATACACATCATTTGATAAGAATACGTTGGCATTGTAACACAAAATTAAAACATATTTTGAGTTTTATGTAGCAAATCCCAATCGGTCACCCCGGCATAAAACTGATTTTTTTTTTCTAGAAAATGACCATTCAACATATAATGAATAAGTCTGGAGTACTTTTAAAATGTTATATCAGTGACATATATCTTTACTATATTTAAAAATAAAAACACATTTGTTTTCAAACTGCACGATGTACGGATTAATCTCTTTTTCAGTAAGACGAAAATATTTTATTTTTTGATCCTAGAAGGAAGAGTGATATAATTTTTTTCATACGCTACAAAATTCCATTTTTAAGCACCATGTAAAAGCTTCATGCTTATGTGGTAATATCAAGCAAAAAAAAAATCTGATATGGACACCACATAATTTCCTTGTGCGTCTATTAAATTACACACATACATTTTTTAACAATGAAAAGTACATAAAATTTTATTTGATAAAAATTATCAAGAGTATAATTTTTATAAAGTTGAACTTTTATGAAAGTTGAATTTTTAAAATACTAAAGCAGTACTTTCCATCTTTTCAACTGATTTAAAAAAAAAGTTATGGAATTAAATTTCAAAATATTAAAATTACCATAAATTTCATGATGGAACGTTAAAGCCAGGTTCATATAGAAAGCTAAATTCAGGTATTTCAGCAAGCTAAATTTTATAGAAAGCTTAACTGATCCATACAAAAAAAAAAGTTAAAATAATGAACGAGCCACTGAAACGAACCATAAATACCCTTTTTCCAATAAGATTCGTGTATTTTCTGTAACGGTACGTTTTTCTTCATAATATAGTCATAACGGAGGATTAAACTAGTGAACGACGTGTGTTTGCTATTAACAAAAAAAAGTAAGTTTAACAGTTATTTTAACCTCGCTTCAATATCTAACGGAATGACACGTTCTATACCATACCACATACCATAGCCCCCATACTATTACAATCTGGGTGCAGAATTTTGAAAAAAATTGATTCAACATTGAACTTCAAGCCTCCTGATAAACAAAGGAACTTACGATAAACAAAGGAACATTTTAAAACACTGTTGTAAGAACACAACATTATGAAATCCTAACGGTCCGTCTGTTGTCATTCAGACTTACTTGGCATTTCACCAGTATTTGAACACCAATATTTGAAGGAGATTGTTCATCAGGATTTAGTCGTGCCCCATACAAAATTCATGCAGTGTAGGCATTAAATGACACTGATTAAGTTTATCTCTTTTGACTTTTTTCCGCTAAGTTTTGAATGTTATAAATGTTAACAAAGTTTTTATTCAGAGTATGAAAAGGAGATTTGAATAAATTAAATCTCCTTATATTTGAATAATGAAAGTTCCTATATCGGGTGATAAACAAACCAGATGAAATCCTTCAAGAACTATCTGGTGATTCAAAAAGGATTCACAACTGTAAAAGCATATAAATATTGAAATAACTTACAAATTCGGTTGAGTTCTCAATTCATAGCAAAAAACATCAAGTTTTTGACTCAAAATTCACTTTGGTTATGGTTTCCATTTTAGTGCGACATACAACCCAACTGAAGTGGATTTCCTTTCAGAATGTAGACAGCAAGTCGGGCATTACCTCTACAACTGTGACGTTAATTCGAAGTCTTAGCTCAACAAGAGCATCAGGCAAAGGTGATAGATAAACCTGATATTTAATGAAACCCCAAAAGAAAAAATTAGCGGGATCAAATCTAGAGAGTGATGTGACCTTCACGACCGATCCACCGACCTGGGAATCGAGTATCAAGAAAATCTCGGACTTCTAGTGAGGTGGTACCCCGTCTTGCTGATGATAACAGCGTCCATCTTAGTGATCATCGTCTAACTGAGGGATTAGAAAATTTTGAATCATGTCCAGATAAACGATACCATTTACGGTGACCTCCTGGAAGTAGAACAGGTCATACTGTCTTTGTTTGCTTAGGGCACAAATCACATTAATCTTAGGGGTAGGCTAACACGAGCGTGCTGCAAAATTTCATGACGGTTTTCGCTAACCCATAGAGGGCAGTAATGAGTGTTCACCTTGCTACTGATGTGAAACCTTGACTCTTCACTAAAAATTGCATCGTCTAAAAATGTATTGTCTGCAATCCTATTCATCATTTCCACACAAAACTGGAGCCGAACAACTTTGTCGTCATCTGTAATGAGTTGAACTACGATCAGTTTCAAGTATAATGGTTTACGTAACACGCGCCAAACAGTCGTTAGTGGAATGCCAGTTTCAAGGGCGCGTAGGCGTTCTGATGATTTTAAATGTTTAGTAAAACAATCTTTCTCGACGAAGGTTTGGTGCCAAGAGTAAATTGTATGCCTACTAGCAGCCTTCCTACTGTATTCACTACGAAAATTACATTGAAATGCACTTTCTGACGGTTAATCGAGAAACCAAAACACACAGTGAGCATGTTTCTCACTGGTAAATATATCCATTGTTAACAACATAGATGACAGCGCTATGGCCGGTTTCGGTATTAATGAACTATGTGAGTCCAGCTTGATGCGTTCTGCGATGAAATGATATCTAAACCGAATCTGTTTAGTTGTCTAAATAATTTTTTCTATGCTTTTAAAGCTGTTTAGTCCTTCTTTAATCACCCGATATAGTGATTACACCATTATAAAATGTTTTATAGGACTCCTCTGCAATAATGGGTACATATATTTTTACAAGATTATAATAGTAATCTTGTTAACGTCAAGTTAGAGCGACATATTCGAACGATTAAAGAGTTTTTGTTTTTCAAATATTGCTAACCAGAAATCAATCCAGATAGATGGTTTGAGCAGGTCGATGCGACCAGTGACACAGCTAAATCAATGTATTTAAACGATTGGATTGTTTTCAGTTTACTTTATTGACAGACATGATATTCAGAGAAGACCGCGAGATCGCCGAATCTCACAGCATATAATTTTTTGTGAATTAATCCACTTTTTTTAGTGATCCAGCTCACGAAGTATCAAAAAATAAATTCTGTATGAAGCTACTGAAATTGTTGTGGATATGTTACATCTATTTTGTTAATGGAAAACAAAACTTTGTTTAAATAAATAGTAAATCGAAACGGAGGCCGCATTCAGTATGTAATATTCGCAACTATTATGTTATACTTAAACGGCATTAACTAAATTGCCAAAATGTTTACGTCATAGATACGACTATAAGTAAATATGATAAATTATGCGCGTTAAAAACTCGAGTATCGACTGGTGATTCACATATGAATTGTTCAGGTGTTTATTCTGTTGCTATTTTGTTGTTAGTAGATGTTTATCTAGTTTTGAAATCAGTTAATAAAATATAGTAGCCTATTAGGTGTTTTATCATTGGATATTTTTTAATTTTTTTATATATATATAATATATATACTGTAGCTTATATCATGGATCTCCAACAGTTTAAATTTATAAATAAATAAGAAAATTATTCGATTTTTAGAATCGGCTGTTTTAATGGCGCAAATATTATAAAAATATGCATAATAAATTGACCTTGAAATAAATCGATTTCACTTCGTTATCAGATGAAAAAATGTAATAAAAAAAAGTTTATTTTTAAATCACCTTTCGTCCTACAACGATAAAATAAATTACAAGGAAAAATTTTCGTATAATATTGCATCAGATGTATTTCACGTGAGGAAAAAAAACATAATAGAGAATACAATAGTGGAAAATTTCTCATTACAAAGATAATAAAGACAAAAGTATTGTTTGAATAATCTAGTTTTGTTTTCCATAGATTACATTACAGAACGTTTACAGAAGGATGAAAAAATAATCACACCACTGTGTCATTTAAAATAAAGCAATTGTTAAGTGCTTGGTAAAATAAAAAGAATATAATATATCATAAAATATAGTAAATTCCTTCAAAGGTTTATAAATAAAAGTGATATAAAATCATTATACACAGATATACGTTTGGGTATCGAATTTATCTACGAACAATTTCTCAACGAGGTGATATTATCTCAAGGTGATATTTACCAGTTTTAATTATAAGGAAGTAACGATTATTGTAGTGATATATTCAGGAACTGACGCAACTAAACAGTGAATTATCTGATATAATAATTATGCACAAAGATAATTAGCAAATATTGATCAGTCTTATCCGTTTTCAGATGTGAGAGAGGTCTGACCTTTCATTCTCATTCAAATCCGTAGAATAAATTATAACTAACCTAAAAATGTAATTTTAATATAAATATAACCTTTGTCAATATATGTTGGGAATCAAAAGTTAATAAATTTCTACAACCAATCTACAGAACCTTAGAAATAGTTAAAACAATTAGACTATGTGTTACTGCGTAATGGAGGAATTACTCAAAAGAAAAAAAAATACACTATTTCGATGTAGATTTCCGGAGTGATTAGACTGCTCATCATCATTCTCCTTCGGAAATGAGCAGTTTCAGCTATTTTAAATGAAAATAAAGTCTATAAGGAAGAAGGAACTTCACAGAGGATTTTTCGGATGACCGAATATTCGAGCCGCTTACAACTGCACAAAGCAATTTTAAAAAAAAATTAACACACTATTTAAAAGAATTTATATATTATTAGAATAAGCTTTGCTTCCACAGGAAATGTATTTTTATTGAGCTTTGTTTTTACTGGGTATTTTAATCGACTTTTTTGGAATTCGTGAAGCAAAACATACATACATTTAGTAGATCTTTGTTAAACTGATTATAAAATTAACTTCTGAAAAGATTGATGGAAACACATTAATCAGTCAAGAACGAACTACGATGTAATGATGTACGATTTGCCTACAGTGTCGTCACGCAAAAAAAGCTCAAGAATGTTTGTCTACCTCTACGGACTGCTTGGAGCGACAGATAAATGGAATTCTACGAAGATTCTTTGTTAAAACGCTTATGTGATTTTGCAACTCATAAATGAAGATCAACATTAAAGCAAATAACGATAAATTTTTTTTTAAGAAGAAATAGTGTTTTAAAAGGTACGTTTTGATTATTAAATTGTCACAAAGTTTTATTCTATTAAAATTACTGCAATTTTTAAGAAGTTATTGTGAATGGTGTTATGTGACATCCATAGTATAAAAATATAAGATTTATTGTGCTTAAAAACAATCAGGAAGGAGGCACCCTTCAAAAGGTCTCTTCATTTTTGATAAATAAATGTATAACAGGTTCAGATGGCTCAGCGAAAAACGTCCGGAAGCTAAGAGATGGCTTAATATTAATTGAAACCTTCAGTGATGAACTGAGCCAATCGCTTCTAAAACTGAAAAATATTGAAAATATTAGCGTAAAGGCGGTATGCCACAAATCGTTAAATATTAGCCGAGGAGCAATCTTTTGCCAAGATCTTCTAGAGATGGAAGTTACTGAAATAGCTCGTGAGCTCCGCTCGCAGGAAGTTTTGAAGGTTATAATGAAAAGAGAACGCGAAATGGAAGAACCTACATCTTCACTTTTATTAACTTTTAATCTTCCGGTACCACTATGAAAGATAAAAGTGGGATATCTGTCGGTTCGGTTCAACCTTTCATATCAACCCAATCCCTTACCTTGACATTCCCCTTCAATGTCAAGGGTATGGCCATACATCATCTTGTCAGAAAACCGTAATTTGCGCCCGATGTGCCAAAGAAGGTCACAACGACACCGACTGCCAGGAAGAAGAAAAATGTGCTAACTGTGGGGGAACACATTCAGTTCGATCTCGAGATTACCTAACCTTCAAAGAAGAAAAGGCAATCCTAAAAATCTGTACCAAGCAAAAGATTTCTTTTCCAGCCGCCCGCAGAGAATACAAAAAGACACTTAGCGCTCGAAACCACGTTAAACCAGATTTCTCTTTCACCGTTGCGACAGCAAGTAAAGCTCCTGTAAATGCAGGCAACCAACAGTGTGGATCCTGCAGTGAGCTGAAAAAGCTTGTTTAAATGTTGTCTGATCAGGTTTTTTCTCTGAATTCAACTATTACTGAGTTAAGGAAGATGAATAAAAGGTCAGTAGTTGTAACTAGTGAAGCTAACACTAGTACCAACTACTTCCAGTCCCTAAAGTTTCTGAAAGTTCCTGTCCCTAAAGATTTGCCTTTGCGGACAGGAGCATATACATCAGGTGGTAAACCACCAAATAAGCTCCCTGTTAAGGGATCCCTCTCAACAGATTTCTCTGGGATGTCATCCTCCCATTTGTCTAAATCTTCCCTCTCTCCAACACCACGTATACTGGAGGATATGATAGAGAAACCATCCGATCCCAGGACATCCGATTTTCTTAAAATCAAAAATTCGAAAAAGAAGAACCGGATCACCTATAACTAACTTTGTCATATATTTATCTTTTTTTCCTCATCTAACTATCTTTTATTTATGAGCATCATTCAATGGAACGTTAGAGGTCTTCGGTCCCGCATTGAAGATGTTAGAGTATTGATGCGCGCACATTAACCGTTAATATTGTGTTTCCAAGAAACACATCTACTACAAAAAGATGTGGTAACACTCAGAAACTATATCAATAGTTTACACAACTGTGTTAGATAGCAGATATGAGGTGTCGGCTAGAAGAATACCACTGGCTACACTCATTCCTGCTATTGCTGTTTAAATCATGGTCCTCTTTAAATTGCATATCTGCAATCTGTACCTCTCACAGAACTCTGAGTATAGTGCTCTAGAAATTTCAAATCTCCTCGCGCAAATACCATCGCCGGCGTTAATAGTAGGCGACTTCAATGCCGACCATATTTCCTGGGGCTCAAATCTATGCTCCTCTCGAGGAAATATGATAAATAGAGTAAGATAAGACTTCAATCTTTGTCTACTGAATGATGAGTCACATACATTCATGTCCTCATCATATTTCACTTATCTTGGAACACTGTCAAACATCGACCTCTCCTTTTGCTCACTGAATTTGTTCCCTCGTCTTAATTGGTCTGCTTGTCTAATTGATCACTACCTTCACGGTAGTGATCACAGACCAATTAATATAGCATTTGATTTCGACCGCAAGGTTAATAAAAATCCAAGGAGATGGATTGTTGAAAAGGCAGATTGGAATAATTACCATAAAGCCTTCCCATCTCAGTATGGCGATGGTTCAGACGCCCTTGATGTATTTACCTTCTTTACTTCTCTGAAACTTGAGAATGCTAATAGATATATCCCACAAATATCGGGAAACCCTAGAGGTCTTTCCGTTCCTTGGTGGTATGATGATTGCCAAAACCCTATTAGCAAACGACGGCAGGCACTGGCAAATTTAACCGCAGGCCAACCAATAAACATTGATTCGAATTGTACCGTAAGGTTAGAGCCGTATGTCATCGGGTAGTTTTAGACGCTAAGAGGAAGTTATAGAGAAAATATGTGAACAAAATCTCACGCACATCACCCTACGTCTGTTGTTTGGAAAAAGATCCGTACAATCTGCGAATCACCAAAACAATCCATTTTCATGAAGAACTAATCACAACACCGTGTGCTGTGGCATGTAAGTTTGCAGATTGTTTCCTTTCGGTCTCCCTCACCTTAGCATAAAGTAACGAATTTCAGAGGTACAAAATACAAATGGAACTATTATCATTTAATGTAGGTGATTCGGTGGGTGAATTAAACGTTCCATTTTCATTCAACGAGCTGTCACACGCAATTAAAACCTCACGCGACACCTCTCCTTGACCCGACAACATTCGTCTCGGTATGCTGTCACACACCTTCCTAATTCGGTGTTACAGCACCTATAATGGTTTATTCTCTGCGCAAGTCTTTCCAGTCATCTGGTCAGAAGCCTTTGTCGTACCAGTACTCAAATCTGGTAAAGACTAGGCAAACCCTTCATACTACCTTCCTATCCCTCTGACATACGTCTTGTGCAAACTATTAGAGAGAATGGTGAACCGCAGACTTACCTAGTATTTGGAGAAAAATGGGCTATTATCACCCGAACAATGTGGGTTTCGACGAGACTATCTTCCATTAACAATTTGATATTATTGGAATCAGCTATTCAAAACGCTTTCCTACATCACCATGCCTCTTCGTTATCTTCTTCGACATCAGAAAGGCGTACGACACAGCTTGGCGACGTGGTATTTTAAATACTCAAAGATTGGGGAATCAGTGGCAATATGCTCGTCTTTATTAGGGAATTTTTAAATAATAGACTTTTCGTGTTTGTGTTGGAGATTCTGTATCAGGCAGCACCATTTTTGAGAATGGAGTGCCTCAAGGAAGTGATTTAAGTACCACCTTATATTCTTTTGCTATCGACAATGTTATTAAATGTGTGCACTCACCGGTTTCATGTTCGTTATTTGTCGATGGATTCGCTACATATATATTACGTCCCGTTCTACTGCCACTGCAGAAAGACTACTTCAGAACACTATATCTCGCCTTGAAGCTTGGTCCAGGGTCACCGGCTTCAATTTTTCACCTGAGAAAACAAAATGTGTAGTCTTTTCTCGGTTGCGTGACACTTCTATTCCGCAAATATTTCTCAACAGAGAACTAATTTCTACATGTTCTGATGTCAGATTTCTAGGGCTATTTTTTAATAGCCTTCTTACGTGGGTTAAACATATCAAAGAACTGAAATCAAAATGTTCCAAACTTCTTGATATGCTCCGAGTCTTTAGTAACACAAATTGGGGAGCTGATCGGTCATGTATGTTGCGTTTTTATTATTTCTTAGTTCGTTCCCGCTTAGATTACGGTTGTATCCTTTACTCTTCAGCGAAAAATACCACGTTGAAAATGTTAGATGCCGTACATCATTCTTTTGTGCGTCTAGCTACAATTGCTTTTAGATCAAGTCCTGTCACTAGCATACTAGTCGAGTGCGGTGAACCGTCACTTTGGAATCGACGTGACTTACTTCTAACATCTTACTTTGTTCGTCTTAAAGGGCAGCCGCATATCTCCTGGTTTTTACCGCGGTATTATCGAATTCTAATTTGCAAAGGTATGAAGACCACCCACGTTATACTGCACCTATGGGTATACGTGCCCGACGGTTACTACAGCTTTTAAACCTTGACATACCTTCCGTTTATCCAGCGTATCCCTGTTTATATTCTCCGTAGAAAATGATGCTCCTCCGGACGCAATAATTTACACAGGTGTTCAAAACAAGATAATACCGTTGGTTGTCCATTTGTTGTCAATGACAGAACTTACATGTTTGGTCTGTCTAGTGTTACATGTATATTTAGTGCTGAACTGTACGCAATAAATAAGGCACTGAATATCGTTAACCCAAAATACCTTCATATCCTTATTTGTAGCGACTCATGTAGTGTACTCCAAGTTTTGGAAGATTTTTACTCTAGACATTCTTTAGTCACTGAAATTTACAATTCAATGGCGAGTAACAACCGCAACACAAAAGTGAGTTTTTGTTGGATTCCTAGCAATGTGGAAATTCCAGGTAATGAAAAAGCAGATTCCGCTGCTAAAGACGCATGCAATCAACCTGCTTTCACCAGTCGTGTTATTACTTCTGATTTTTTTTATTATGAAACAATCCCTTCGAGCAAAGTGGCAAGGTGATTGGACGGCTACCGTCGATAATAAACTTTGGCACATCAAAGCCTCTGTGTTGCCATGGAACTCCTCATGCAGAGAAACTCGTCGTGATGAAGTGGTAGTCTGTCGATTGCGGGTAGGATACACCAGAATGACACATGGTTACCTGATGTCAGCAGAGCACGCACCACTATGCGTACGTTGCAACTACTGTATGACTGTGCGCCACATACGTGTGGATTGCGTACGTTATGCGGCATAGCGGCGTAAATTCAGACTAGACAGAATAATTCGCCAAATTCTGGAAAATAATAAAGATATTTTAACCGGGTGCTGCATTTTTTTACGAAGTGCTAATACTTTGCATAAAGTTTAAAATGGTGGTTTTCCCTAGTGCTTAAGAATCTTTTTAATGTATTTTTTCTTAAATTTTTGGTTATATGTTTTCCCACTGTGTAGTTTTCTTTCTTTATCTGTTTAGCCTCCGGAACCATCGTAAGGTATTACTTCAGAGGATACCCACTGTGTAGTTTATACTTTTAATTTCCCACTGTAATAGTTATACTTTCTTATTGATATTAATTTTAAGCTTCTAGTGAAATTCTATTTGTGTTTTTTTTTTTAATACTTTAAGTTTCAACTTAGGTTTAGCTTTTGTGTCCATCTTTTTTGTCTTCCTGCTGTCCGAGATAGGGTCCTTTACACCCCGCGTCGCCCACCTCCCCGATTTTGAATGGCGCACCTTTACGTAGAGTTTCACAGCAGGCGTCTGCATTTATAGTCGTTCCACGTGGCATGAAATCAAACAGCAGTATGCCACACCGATCCCAAAAGACTGTAGCCATCAGTCTGCGTCCAAATGGCTGTGCCAGACCTTTGTCGGTCTGGTTGGTGATTGAGGATGAGTACATTCACCTGACTGCCGTTTTCTCTCTGGCATGTAATAAGAAACTGATGTCTTATCTCCGGTAACAATTGAATTAAGGAACTCATCACTTTTTTCTGTGTAGCGCATCAAAAATTCCAAAGCAGATCCCGCACCAATTGTTTCGTGACGTTGTGTAAGACATATGGCACCCAACGTGCACAAACCTTTCTGAAGCCTAAATGGTCATGAACAATGCGACCAATAAAAGCTTTTGAAAAATCTCTCTTGGAAAAAGAAAGGTCAGGTTGAAAATCGTTGAGCGACGATCTTTTCTGATTTCATCATTGACGCGTTTCAAAAAGTCCCTGGAGATTATCGAGGCTTCCCCGAATGTTCTTCAACATGCACATTAATTCTGTTATTTCTAAACCTTTTACGCCATTTTCGGATGTTTCTTTCATTCATTACATTATTCATAGCAACCAACTGCTTATGAATTTCAGCCGGCTTAACGTTAGATGGTTTAAAAAACGTATGACTCCACGTCACAGTCGGTGACAGCATCGATTTTCCTATTCATTTTATAACGTAATAACTCACAGGTAATCAAAGATACTATAACGCAACAACTTACAGACAACAATGCAGTGTGTACATTACTAGCGTGGCCATGAACGACACAGGTTCGCCATCCTTCAGGAGAGAAATTTCCCAGCGGTCTTTACTTTAGTGATGTTTCTCGTACATTCGGTTTCAACTGAGAAGGAGAAAGATAGTCTTTTTTACTTCTTAATGTGTTTTAACCTCTGTAGAGCAGCAACCGTTTACAGCGCTGCAGACTTGTTACCGATAATTCACCTCATGCCAAACTCTGGCGAGGATGTCAGTAGAATCGCTTCCACGGCTGCTGTTATTCTTTGGCACAGATGGTCGATTGACTGGATTTTTTCTTCGTATTCTATGTGTTTTATATAACTCTAAAAGAAAAATCCATTGGTGTCAAATCGGGAATTCACGGTGGCCGAGCGATGGGAGTGTCTCTGCCTATCCAACCTTCTGGGAATCTGTCTTCGAATGCACAACTTCTGGATGATGCGGAGGGGTTCCATCCTGTTGGAAAATTAGGTCCTACATATCTTCAATCTGCAGAAATGCAAAGTTCTCTGACACGACCGAGTTCACTACGCCCTTAATATTCTGTTCACGGAAAAGAAATTGATCAGACATTTGATTAAGCACGATACCACACCGTATATTAATTTTCGGACAGTCGCTGACGAATTCCACCGATTCGCATGTATTTTCTTGGCTCCATACTTGACAATTATGGCGAATCACCATTCCATAAACATGAGATATTTTATCAGAAAATATTATGCGCTGCAGGTAATTTATATCAGCAGAAATAAAGTCTAACATATTCTTTTCAAATCAAGCTCTTTGCGGTTTATAGTTAGGATTAATTTCCTGGAGTAGCGGCAGTTTAAAACCATTAGGTTTCAGTCACTTGCAAACAACGACTACCAATACGTACGAACTGAAAGTTTTAGACTTCGTTGAAAAACTGTCCAATTCTTTCTTTGTTCTCAGCACTTTTTTTTAGATGAATGTCTTTTCAAAACACTTCCGATTTCCAAAAATTTTCCACATCATTTATGAATTTTTATACCATTCGAGGAACTTTAGCGATAGAATCTCCTATAATTTCTTTGCATGAGGATTACTACTTTTTGTTTCTAAGAACCGATACACATATCGCGCATTCTCTTGTGATAACGCCATGGGTCTGTTTAGCTCCGGAACTACCGTAAGGTATTACTTCAGAGGATGATATGTATGAATCCGAATGAAGTGTACTGACCAACAGTCAAACGCAACTGCTAACTGACGGAGATTCTCTAAACTAAAAATTTAATTGTTGCATCAACATTACGCGTAAAACACTATTGAGTTTAAAAAACTCAGTAGTATTAATGCGTAATCTTAAAGCAAAAAAAACAAAAAAAAAAAAAAAAAACGAAAGCTACTGTAATCAAAATAAACTATATTCGTTCTTAAAACCCCGAAATTCGTTTTCAGATACTCGGGGCAATGTAAATATAATCTACGTACTAGTATCTCGAGTTTGGAAGATTAACCTGTTTATCAGGTTACATTAATAATATTTTCAGAAACATGCAGTACAGCGTGCGCTTTAGTATTGTTAATTATTATTATTATTTTTTTAATTATATATGAATACTATTTGCTTAATTAATTATTTATTCATAAGTTAATATTTTTAATATTTTAAATTGTATAATTTTAAAATATTTATTTATAATTTAATTACAGTTTTATGAAATCGAAATTAATTATTAACTTTGCTTGATTTGCTACTTCTGTTTCAAAATTTCATAATTTTTAAACATATAAGAAACTTATAGTTTATATTTGGTTCTCTTTACAATTTTTTTATTCAATAAACACGCACGTCAAAGATTTTACAGCGTCTAATCGTCATGTTTTTGTCAGTAGTTAAACATTTTAAACTAATGTCTATGAAGTAAGTTATTCAAATAATCGTGTAATATAATACTAACAATTTGAATAATACGTAATAACATTTATCATAATTTAACAATGGAATTAATAATTTATTTTAAAATACATTTTTAATATTTTTATTAATAAATAATACTTTATTATTTGTTATTACATTATATAGAATCTATTTTACATTAGATTTCAAAATTTAAATAATTTATTTGGTAACAGGAGTTACTAAATATGGAGTAAATGTCTTTAGGTCGGGTAGTTATGTAATCACTCTAAAAACATAGTAAATTTTTTTTTTTTTTTTAAACAACGACTGTAATACTACATAAAACTATTTTTTTTTATCAGTTACGACGTATAACTGCTGAAAAATAAAATGATATAAAAATAATACAGTTTCATATCGTTCATAGACATAAAAATAGATTACATTAACTCTACGAGTTCATTGTATGAATGCAAAATATTTACCAAGATAATAAAGAGTATTCATTTCAATCTACACTGTAAAATTACAATCACAGTATGTATTATGTATTATGCAATAATTAAACAAAAAACAACTTGTAATAAATAATATTAATCAGCTTGCATCGCTACATAACAATAGTGAAAACTATTTGCAGCTATTAAAGCTTTAGAATGTTACTCATAATGTAAGGTATTATTACATAACGGTTAAAACAATTTAGAAAATAAATTATTAATAAGTAAATCAATACTGCACAGTAATTAATCATTAATCATAGAAATAATTTATTTTATATTAATTTTGATGTGAAAAATATCTTTTAAAATTAATGAAGTTATTTAAATAGAGTTCATAACAGATTAGATCAAAGAAAATAAATAACAGATTTTTTTTTTTTTATTTATAATAAAAGTTACTAATTACAAAAAGATTTTAAAGAATCGAATAAAGATTACAAAAAATTAAATCTTAATTATATCACAAAATAAATCCGTAACAATTAACCCTCCTACTGATTGGTGGTCATGAATATAATTCCTTATTTCTTATAGAAAGCGAAATATTAA
>JAAAKQ030246638.1:0-11005 GCA_010016005.3 Zanna intricata | reverse complement strand
CTCGCATCGCCCAGGTCGCTTGCGGGATCGCGTCGGTCGCTTCTGTCGCGTCGCGTCGCCTACGTAGGACACCGCGTAAGGACTAATATCCAAACAAAATACCTTAGGGAACATTATGGTGTTATTTGAATGTCTTACGATTTCTTAAGGCTGTGAATCTGTATTCTAATATTTGTTTACTACTTAAAATTCTTTCGTCTATTTATGCCATTCGGCGTATTCTAGTTGGTAATTTTGTTGTTATAACTTAAATATATAATATTGTATTTCATTTGAGTTTATTTTTGCCTTCAGCATTCGGCATAGGCATTTTACATCTGTTTAAATTATAATTGTGAACTATTAAAGTTTAATTATTGAATGTAATAACATTGTGTTGCGGTGCACTAACGATACTTCGTTATGCATCAGAGAAAAAATTAAAAAGTATTGATAAAAAATATTGTAGAAAATGTATATGAATTAGGATTTTTCTTATTTTTAAACAAATAAAATTAATTTATTAAATAATTAATATCTTCTGTATTTGTTTTTATCTTATAATTTTTAATTTGGTGTTGAAAATAATTTATGTAACTAATAGAATAACTGAAGTTGTATTTAATTTATTTTTCACATTTTAAAATTTATTTTATTTTTATTTAAGAGAATTATGACGGTCGGACAATAAGTGGTTACTTGCCACGGGTATTTCAAGCTAAAGAAAGGAAAGTTTCTACGAAAGGAAAAGAAAGAAATGATGGAATAAAAAAGGGAACACAGAAGACATAGGGGACTTGCATGCATAGCGACATATCCATTAATCTCTTCTTTTTCCTTCTTCCGTTTACACTAAAAGTAGTACAAAGGTTTTTTATTTTTTCTTCATCTTATATTTTGTTTTCTTTATCGTATATTTCTCTACTTTTAATGCATACACCTTCCGTATCTCTTTTTCTAATGATTGATTTAATACTAAACGACATTTTCGTGATTCCTATGTATTTTCAACATAGGTAGGGCGATGGAATCGTGAAATTGGGGTTAAAGGAGGTAGATTTTCTTTCCCCCAATGCATACCACAAAACAAACTGCTTGCTATTCTATAAGCATAATACGAGTATTTCTTGTGGTTGTAGTAGTATTGCCAATACTTGTACGTTTAGAATAAAGCACTATAATATCGGAGAAAAACCTCATAATATATGGTATTCAAGATAAAATTATATCGTATATAAAAATCGATTATTCTGCCTATGTATATTTTTACTTGTCCGATAACCTAAGATATAGAGAAAAGAAAAAAATTACTCTATATTTGACTATAAAAATATATTTATTCAAACTGGGCACGCATCGGCTCATAAGTTATTTTGGCCATACATGAAAATCACTTACTTGCAATAATAATAAAAATAACTATATTAAAATTTATGTGTTTTAACAAATAATGAAAACTATCACTAATGTTAAAGTTTACAGAATTAGCGTTTCCAGTACATTTTTAATACACCTAAGTATGAGTAAGCAATTTTTATTAAATGATAGAATTTTTTTTTCTTCATAAAAATATGAAAAATGTGTTAATTGTACTCACTGTTAGTGTGTATAACGCACATTTATATAGTATACAGTTAAACAGTAAGCTTCGAAATGTCGTTGTCCGTATACTTTAAAATTATGTGGTGCATTCTATTCTTTCGGCTCTAGGTTGATTAACCTATGGGTTCATTGGGCGTTGCTCAGTAATAAACCAAGACACCAGTTGTTAAGTTGTGATTTATCGTGTTTCGTTTCGTTTACTGGAATCAATAATTAGGAGAAACGTAAGGATTCTTTCGGTAGAGGCACACATTTTCTTGTTGAATACGTCTTTCGTGATGGTGACAATTATACTGATTTACTGAAGTACAAATTTTCTGAAAAAGTTTCCAAAAAGTTCCTCATCGAAATGTAGTTCAAACTTTTATCAAAAATTTTCAAGCAAAAATCTCTGTTGAGAGTGCTAATCGAAGTGGAAGACTACGTAAACTAAACGAACAGAATCTGCTTGACATTTCAAATAGTATTGACAAAAGTCCATCAAAGTCAATGCATATTTACGCCACCACGGATGTGTCGAGCTCGGACCCAGGACGCTATTTGTCAAGGGCTAGCTAACAAGCTAACAAGTTCTGACAAGTTGTTGTTAGGCATATATAACCTGCCCCATACCGACTAACCTCCCTCAACGTTCTCCTCCTACCCAATACCCGACCCGCAATTAAGCATTACTCAGCCTCAGGGAGGTGCCTTTGGGTTCTGAAGTTCCAGTGTATCTGTGGATCATCATCGCCACCCGCCCTAGCAAGCCCGGACAGATGAAAACTCAGCAGAGGGCTATCCATCACCCCTTCCCCCTCCGATCAGTTTCTTCACCAAACTATTGTGGGCTTTATCTGTGTCCGTCTTCTTCATTCTTCGTCCTTGGTATCACACACTCATTCATCCAACACATTCATTCATCTTAATCCACGCCACATTTTTTAGGTGCATGTATCGGTGTTCGTATATGTTTGTTAAGTTAGTAGAGCAGTAAGATACAGGACTTGCTACTGCGTATAAAGCTGTAAGAAAATAATTTAAACTTTCCCCTACAAAGTAATGTGTATTCAAGAACAGAGACTTATACATATGCCAAAAGACCAAATTATTGTCAATGATTTAAAAATTTATTAACCAAAATTCCGTTGCTGTCCTCGAAATTACGTTTTTTTTTACAGATTAAGCGTAGTTTCATCGGGAAGTTTATTAATTCACAGAATACAAAACTGTGGTCGAACACTACAATGTTTACACGAAGCGAAAATTGAAGTTTGTATCGGTGTGGGTAGAACACTCATTATGAATCCAATACTTTTTGAAAGTGAAGTTAATAGTAATCGTTATCGTGCTGTTATTTACAAACTCCATTAGTCAGTTTAAAGAAGTAGAAATCAATCACGGTTAGTTCCAACAAGATGGTGCTACAGCGAACACAGCTAACAGATCAATGACTTTTTTTTAAGTGTCTTTGATAAACGAACTATTTTGATGGGTTTTTGGCCTCTAAGATCACCCGATCTGATTTCTTCAGATTATTTTATATGGGAAGCAGTGAAACAACCAGTTTATTGCAACAGCTCACTCATTCGATTGATGAACTAAAATCCGCAATAACGACATACGTCATTCCAGTACATCAGCTGATTAAAGTGTTTGAAAAAAAAAATTGAAATGTATTGATGTTGAAGGTCATTTAAACACATTTTTAAAACTATTCCAGTTATTATAATATCCGTCTTTATAAAATAATGGAATAAAAATAAAATTAATAATTAAAAAAGTTTCGCCACTAAATTTCCGTAATTCCAGTTCACTGGAATTACGGAAATGGTCTGTATAATATAAATATTTTTAAACCCTTTGAAAACCCGTTATCTTTATTTACAATATTGTAAGTATTTTATACTATTTGTTTCTAATATTATATATTCTTTAATTATTATTGACAGATATTATTTATTTATAAAATTATATAATATTAAATATGTAAAATGTTGTTAAGTTAAACGAATTGTTAAATTTTTAATAAGTAATTTACCCAAGTATAACATTATTTTATATAGATTTTGTTAATTTTAATTTTTAATCTTAAATTTTCAAATTTTTATAATGGAAATTGTACTCATTCATAAAAATAATTTTAAAGATGATAAAAATAGACAGACAATAACAATTAAATCTATTATGATACTCCTAAGGAAATATGAAACAAGCTGGGGAAAAAAGATAAACATTAATTAAAACATCATATTGTACCTCTCTTTTTTTTAACCTTGTTTTAAAATTTTTATTACATGAATTTTTATTATTATATAGTATGCATCTTTGATATCTTGTTTACTTTGTTGTAATAATAGTGTTACATCTATCTGAAAAAGATTTAATTATACAAATAAACTTAATAAAAATATATTTGTTATATTACAAAAAAAGAAAATAAAATCGTACTGAAGAGCTTACAAAAGAAATATCAATAAGTAAACTCTCGTTAAAAAAATTTTATTAAAATTTTGCTGTATATTTTATTTATTATTTAAACAACAGAGAATTAATAAATGTGTACAATTAAAGCTATTATGTTCTGTAATTTAATCAGCAATATCAAAGGGATTAATTATTCACGTTTGTTGAAATCAATTTTTAAACACTTGTAAATTATTTACTGCATATTTACAATTTTAATTTCTTTTGAATTTTTTTAATATTATCTTTTAAACAATACTTTTAATATGTGAATTTGTTTTACCCACTTTTCGAAGAAATGTACGTTATTACTTTCGGTCGCACTGTGTAATTAGGGGGGAGGGTGCAATTCTTTTTACGTGTGAGGTTTGGGGAGTAACGAAACTAACATTCACTTAAAGTGTAATTTCCTTATATATATATATATATATTATATGTAATATATATATATTAGAAACATCTAATTCTACCCGGGAGTAAAAAAGATTTAGAAGAAACTTTGAATAGAATGGTTTAAGTCCTACGCAAGAAGTACCACATGAAAATAGACAAGAACAAAACGAAAGTAATGAATTGTATTAGAAATAATGTAGATGGACCGCTGAATATAAAAATAGGAAGAAAAAAGATTATGGATGTAGAAGGATTTTGTTATTTGGGAAGTAGAATTACTAAAGATGGACGAAGCAGGGACGACATAAAATGCCAAATATCAGAGGCAGAAAGAGTTTTCAGTCAGAAATATAATTTGTTTATAATATAATATAATATAACATACAATATAATTTAACATTATGATATAATGTTTATAATAAAATTTAAACATCAAGTAAACACTTTTGAAAGTCTATGTTTGAAGCGTAGCTTTATATTTTTTTTTTTTGGGGGGGGGGTGAAAAATGCTATTGCGTTATCATGCCCGTATAAAACGATAATGAAATTAAAAAACAAGAAAATTAAAATCCAAAACCAATGTATAACTGAAATATGATTAGAAAAACTAAAAAGTAATATCACTAGAATCCCACAACCAACAGCACTAACAAAAGAAATCTGAAATGCTAAAATCTGACATCACAGACAGAAACTTAATTATAATTTTACAGAAAATAAACTTAATTAAAATTAACACTAAAATATAAAACTCAAAATCACAAAAACACAAAATCCGAGAGGTGTGTAAGGGGCCCTACTCGGATAACAGAATAAAAACGAACACAAAAAACATAAAAACTAACAAAAGAATTGACACTTTAAAAACGTTTCAAATACAAAAACATTAAGTAAAAAACTCAAATTATATGTATAAGACCAGTATGATGCAAAAATTGAAACATCCGATCTAAAACCTTATTATCGTTTCCCAAGATTTGGCGAACAGTCCTGGGTAATTTAAATTTACGACGCAAGGCCACATAATGCACGCTTTATATGGAAGTGAAACTTGGGCGATCGGAGTACCTGAGAAGAAAAGATCAGAAGCTTTTGAAATGTGTTGTTACACATTTGATGAGAATGTTAAAAATCAGATGGGTGGATAAAGTGACAAATGAATAGGTGTTGCGGTAAATTGATGAAAAAAGAAGCCCTTGGAAAATTATAGTTAAAAGACGAGACAAACTTATAGGCTACATATTAAGGCATACTAGAATATTCGCTTTGATTTAGAGGGATAGGTAGATGAGAAACATTGTGCAGGCAGCGTTTGGAATATAAATTTAATAAAAATTATTATGAATGTAGGAGGTATACCGAAATGAAACGACTGGCACTAAATAGGGAATCTAGGAGAGCTGCATCAAACCAGTAAAATGACTCAAGGGAAAAAAAAAAGAAACTTTATATGTTTATTTATAAAATGTGTGTGTTAGAAATTTCTGGCTCGAAAATTTCCAAATCTATCAGATAAGTTTAATTAAAATTTATATATGCTGTAGTAGTTTACCTGAAGTTGTTCAAGTGAAAATTTGACGAAAATATGTAGTCATTCTTGAGTTACCCTTATTTAAGATTGATAACAGACAAAACCTCAATTTGTAGTTATGTTGATTTTGTACTTGTATATTTTCCACACACGCTAAAAAAAGTTATAGTGGTGAGGGAGTTTAAACTTCATGCTTGTGTGTAGAGTGTATTAGTTACTTTTTAATTATTTCATCAATTTTCGGTTATAATAATTTAATTTTCTTATGAATAGAAAATATATTTTAATATTTAATAAAAATAAAAAATTATACCATTTTTAGTTTTTTCATTTCATTTCTTTTGAATATTTCATGCGCAGAAAATTATACAAAATAGAATGAAGTCCACCTTTTTACGTAGAAATACGCAAGAATTTTTTTTATTGAATCTGCGTTGTTAATTTATCACATAAAAGGAAACTAAAAATAAAGAACTAAAAGAAAAACGACCTAAGTGGAACAACAACTTAGGATAATATCAAAAATAAAACTTTAAAATTAAACAAGATTATGTAGACGCTGTTCTATATTTTTCTGTGTTCTTTTGCGAGGTCTACGCAATTTACTCTACCTTGAGAGTTATTGAGTCTGGTAATGACGACAGCTTCCTAATAATAACTGACTATGAATGTACTTGATAGCTAAAGTTGCAGATGGTTTGTATCCATCGTTCAAATAATCTATGACACCCACTCGAGAGTAAACAAGACACTGGCATTCGTATGGGTCCCGGGTGGCATCCTCGGAAACGAATGGGCTGATGAGACTGCCAAGAGAGCGGCAACAACTGGCTTCCGGTTAGAATTAACTACGAAAGCGACTTCACAAAGACAATCCGTGTCAATTTACGTGCTCAGTGAAATAAATTTTGGCTACCGAGGCCTTCCACGCCCTTACATGGTATCCGAGATAACGTCATCGAAAAACCTTTTATATCAAACAACAGAAGGGACTAAGTGATTCTAACTCGGCTGAGAATTGGACATACAAATCTAACCCATGCCCATCTATTTGGCTCTCCTCAGCAGAACAGTGAGGCGCGCAATTTTAAATGGTCCATAATCCACTTACACATAGATTGCCCAATCTTCGGGTTTATCAATGGGATAAAGAACATTTAGCGGTTAAGCTTACGTGAGATCCTTCAGGGAATACTGAGCGCAGTAAAAATATTCAAGTTATGGTGATGTTCTAATATTTGTTACTCATTTTTTATTCATGTTCCAGTTTGTTATCAAATGTTTGGTGTTTATTGTCTAATTATTTATATTCATTTAGTTTTATTTAAGTCGCTGATGACTATTATCGTTGATGCGACCATAAATAAACAATGGAAAAAAATCTATTTTTTTTTTTTTGTAAAAAAAAAAGAGTAGAGAATAATTTTAAATGTACTACTTTTTTTTTGAAAAATAAGTTTGAAATAAAGGAAATAACTTTGCTACATGGTTATTCAGTGTAAATAACAAAATGAGCTCGGAATAACCAATATTAAAAAATTAAAATGAATATGAAAATCCATATGTCCGTTTCGATTGTTAAACAATAATTATTAGTTGATATAGTGTTGATGGTTTTTTACAATATAAATGTACTTTTCTTGCGGTTTCTGATTTTGTTTCTTTTTACTGCTACATTTTGATAAGTTCTAACCCTATTGGCACCAAAAATTATTTAACAAACATTCATCTAGCTATATGTAATAAAATTATGCTATTTCTTTCTTAATTCCAGTAATCTTTTAATGTCGACTACTATATCCACCCACTACATCCTTCTTAATTTTTATCTGTTTCGCAGAATATATTCAAACCGTCATCCTTTGCAGTTTATCTGTAGTTTTAATTCCTTATATAATAAAATTATTTAACTATGGAAGTTTTTGTGTATTTATATCGAGCTTACTTATCTTACTTATACCGTATTGAATTCTATAGAAATTTGTTTTTCGATTTTTTATGCATAGTTTTTCTGCTAAGTTTCCAATTTAATTAAAAATTTTTTCCTTATTTATAAACCTACGCTATCTTTAACATTTTAATACTATACAATTCTTTAGAAGCTTAGAAGAATTCTTTATGTGATCGTAAAGTTCATTAAATATTTTTAAGAATTAATTTCTAATATCTAAATTTATGTTTATTAGTAACAAATTTTTTTTCTGTAGCATGAAAATTTCTAATTTATATCAAACTTTTACTTATATTTTAAAAAAGAATATGAGATGATTAATTTACTAAAAATCCAGCAGGTACTAAAGCTTATATTTTAACTACCGAATAGGAAACAGGGTTACTTTGGTTGAAATACCAAGAGTCACAAACCAGATTTTAGTAAGGATGTATTGATAGCTATAGATCTCGAGGCTCTCATCATGCATTTATGGAGATAAACTGATAATGGAAAGAAGCGATCAACAATAAGGAAAGGATTTGTGTGGTGAGAAAGGATGATCTATCCTTAAAGGAAAATTATTACGGTACAAGTAACTTTATGCAGCGGAAAGTTTAAGATCCCTCAAAGTAAAAGATACCTACATTTTTAAAAAATCCATATCTTTTTGGAGGTCAAAGAATTTCTATTTATTATTGTAGCAATATGTTACTGATCTTAATGAAAACACTCGTAAAAGAAAACTGAATAAATATTTCATTTAAAAAATACATTTACTGCTGAACTCAACAACCATTTAAAAATATTTATAGTGTTGGTAAAATAACAGCTTTGTTTATTCCTGGAAATTTTGTTGATGTGGAAGTATCTAGTTGAACTATAAACTGTTATATCAGATTTCCATTTCGACCATTAAGTCTTGATTTTTATCTTTTTATGAAATTTCTCTAAATTATCTAGTTCGCTTTTCTTATTTTTTTATTCATATTTTTTTTTTTTATTCTATTTCGTTTCATTATTATTATTATTATTTTTTTTTTTATAATTAATTATAAAATTTTTGTCTCTTTTTGCGAATGATAATCTATATTTATGATATTTATTTTTAATCTCAGCCTAAAGAACAAATTGGTAAAATTTTGATATTTTTATTTAAGATTAGATTTTTTTCTAATTGTTATTTTTTGACAATGACTGAATATTTAAATTGAAAAATATTATTTATGCACGTATTATCTCAAGAAACTTAATTATTTTTTTAAAAAATTTATATGTAATGTTTCCTTTCTAGTTTGTTTTTATCACGTGTTACTTTCTAAATTATAGGAAATATTGCATTGCCAAAAAAAAAAAATCTATATTCCTACTGTAACACTAATGGACGTTATGAATTATTTAATAATAATGCAATTTAATTTAATTATTAAACATTGTTATTAAATATTATAAACCGAATTTCTCAATGAGTTAAATTTTATCTTAAACTATTTATTTGGAAAGCGTTTCTGGTCATTATAATTGGAAACCTATAATTTAATTTACGATACAGAAAAGTTATCTTAAAAAAAAAAAAAAAAAAACATAATTTACATTAATTTGAAAAATAATTACATTATCTGTTTTGAATTAATCGTTGATAATCGACGTTGAAGATGAAGCTTTTATAAATGAACTCTTTTTTTCGAGACTCGACATTAAAAATGAAAAATTAACATAAAATATCTTTTCTGATTCGATCTGGTTTTATCTAATTAAAAATAACGATTGCTGCATGGTGACGTTTCTGCAATGATTTTTATCTTGCTATCAAAGATAAAAGTTACTGATTGGACGAGTGTGGCATTTAATTAATGTTTTTCGAGAAGTTTCAGGATGTAGTATTACAATTGTTGCATGTTAACAATGAAGAGTCTTCTTCAATTCGTATTCTTGTAATGATTCATTAAAAAATGATTAGCATTGTATTTAAAGAAGATATTATTGAATTTTTTTTACCTCTCATTTCGTACCTCTCTTAATAAGTTTTATATAAATTTTATACCTGTTTTTGAAATTTATAAGTTCGGCAACTAATGAAAACTTGAAGATTTATTTCTGGTAGAGTTTAGCACGTCAATCACAAAAAGTTAACGTTAATTCTGACTAAAATCGTGCGTAGTTCACATGTTCTTTTATTTAAAACGGACTTAATTTCATCTAAACAGAATAAACAATGATTAAATTTTATTAGTTATTAAAATATATATATATATCTATATATATATTTATATATTCTGATTTTACTAGATTCAGATGGCCACAATTGCATTTAGTATTCGGATATTATTTTAACAAGAACTACTACTGCTAGTTAAAATTTTTTAAATAATGTACAAGTATAAATTTTAATAAAAATGAAACATTATTTTTCAATTTTGCAATCTTTTAAAATATATTAATTTAATAAAATTTAGATTAATTTAATTAGTTTTACTACAATGACATTTGCTTATCTTTCCTTTTCAGATGCTTCTATTTGTTGGGAGTATTAATAAAAAATTAATTTTTCTTTTGCAAATTATAATTTTAGACAATTAATTAACTTTCATAAATTTCTGAAATTATTAATTTTAAAATATTAATTATTCTTTTCTCTAATGCCTTATACATGTGAGTTATATTACAGATAAAATTGAAGTTTTATTTTGATTTTCGTATAATTCATATTACAATTATTCCTGAACGAAAGAAAAAATACGGTATATTCAGGTTAAATTAAAAGAGATACTTCATTTCAAAGTCAGTGTAACACTGTAACATAAAGTCTACTCAGTATAGTGATTTTTCTGGCGGCGTCAGTCATAGCAGGAGTGCCGCCAATTCATCTGCGGGCGCGGGAGTGGTCCAGGGTGTACGATGGCACTCCACGGCAGGAAGAGAAGCTTACCAGGAACGAAGAATGGCAGGCTGAATGGGAGACGGCAGAGGTAGGCGCGTGGACCAGGAGGCTGATTCCGCGCCTGGAACCGTGGCTCAGACGGGGGTTTGGGGAAGTCAATTACTTTTTGACCCAGCTCCTCTCAGGGCACGGTGCGTTCGGTGCCTATCTGCACCGCTTCGGTGTAAGAGAAGCACCGGACTGT
>JAAAKQ030246605.1:0-11006 GCA_010016005.3 Zanna intricata | reverse complement strand
AGTCATCCCTACTTCAAACGCTTTTTTCAATTTTCAATTATTTTTGTATGCTTTTAAAGTTGTGAAGTTCTTTTTGATCACCTGGTATAATTATATGAATAGTATTATTGTAGAACAATAAAAAATTATCAATAATAACAGAAAAGTCGTGCGTCATATCTTGATAGACTGCATATGTTACGCAGCCTTACGTCACAAATTTAAATTACCTGAGAATATTCGCCATATTCTAAAAAACAACAATACAGCGATAGATAGGGTTCTCAGAGTTCTGTGAAGTATAAATATTTGTAATAAAATTTAAGATTATTAAAATTTAAGGGGTCTTTTACACCCCTTACGGATTTTTTTTTACTGTTACATAGTTTTTTTTATTATCCAGGCCTTTTACATCCCTTACGGATTTTTAAAGAACTTAGGACTGTGATATTAGTTCTAAGATTTATAATTTATTAATTTTAAATTTTTGCATTATCTGTGATATTAGTTTTAACTTATTTTTAACATTTTCTATTTAATTTTATTTTTATTTTATCTGTGATATTAGTTGATTACCAAGTATTAGTTTTAAGTTTTAAAATATCTTACGTATGATGTTAGCTTTAAGTTTTATTTTATTCTATTCTATTTTAACCTAGTTTTAGTTTTTAATTTTAATTTTATCTTTTGTGATATTAGTTGTAAGGTTTTAATAAAATTAGTTTTTTAATTTAATTTAATTTTTTTGTTTGTTTTAGTTTTAGTGTTTTAAATATATTTTTTTAATTACCAATAGGCATTTAAACAGGGCGATAATAACGCCTTAGCGTTGTTCGCTTTTGAAAAAAGAAAAAAAAAACAGAAAAGTTAATAAATGATTCCTTGATTAGTCTTAATCTATATATTATTCTATACATAAACTAATCAGTAATAGTCTAATTAATTAGTGTTGTATAATATTATTCTGTATTTTCCAGGTCAATTTAAAATCATGCCGGCTTAAGTTTAACTTATATGTTCATAATTTTTCAATAAAACTGGAATAAATATAAATAGAAAGTAAGTTTTATAGTTCCTTATCATTCTAACCCTCTGAGCACGGTTTGCGAGGGGTGTTGTTTCATTCATTCATTTAAAGAAAAAGACAAGAATTTAAGAGTTAAATAATATTATACATTTAAACGCTTATGTTAAAATTACATAATATTGTAACCTATAAAATGGTTTTTTTTTCCACGTGTTTCTTGTATTTTTTGAATTAATACTATGACAACTTTCTTAATAAAGTTAAAACTATTTAGAAGTTCAAAAAATATCTATTAAACTTTTTTTTTTTTGTAATTTTTAATTATTTTTCTTGCAGAATGTAAAAACCTTATGCATTTAGTCATCTTTATATTACTGGCGTTATATCTTTGCCCATATGTTTGGAAGAATCCATAATTAACAACCAAAAATGAAAGATATTTTTCTTTCCATCCACATCTCTGTTAACCTATTGTTTATATTTTATTACAATAAACTAATGAAAATCTATAGAAATTTTTATTACATTTGTCAAATTTAAACCAATTTTTTATTTTATTTCTTTTTAACCTGACACGATTTAACATGCGAGTTAAATGCCACAAATATGTGTAAAAATATAATTCTTTAACCCACTGTCATTTATTTTCCCATTGCTAACTTAACCAATGCTTTACTAATTATAAATCATCTAAAAAATAACAGTTACTTCAATCAGGGATATTTGTTAAAAAAAAGAAAATACTGATATATTTGATTTGAATAGTTGATCAAGAATATTCCTATAACAATTCGTATTACGAGATAAATTGGACAAATAAAATCTTTTAATACTCTCTTAGGCCGGCCTCCGGGGCGCGAGTGGTAGCGTCTCGGCCTTTAATCCGGAGGTCCCGGGTTCGAATCCTGGTAAGGCATGGCTTTTTTCACACACGCTACAATTCATTCATTTCATCCTCTGAAGATATACCTGTACGGTGATTCCGGTGTTAAACAAAAAAAAAAAAAAAATACTCTCTTAGAGAAAAATATTACAATGAATGTGAATACGAATTTTTAGGATAGACTTCTGTTTTTAAGAAAATATGCTAGCTATTAATTTTCTTGTTAATACTAAGCCCGCAACATAATCAAGTGGCTCTCTAACCCTCTCCGCATACGGATAAATGACATTGTTCTTACTTGACTTTGATGAAATTAATGAATATTCATTTCATCACAGTGTTCTGCCATTAGGGTAGGTCCTGTCACGGCTGCTGCTCTCCACCTTGTTCTATTCTTTGCTAACCTCTTTGTTACATATTTTCCCTTTTCCATAATCCCAGCTGCCATTTGAAATCAACTTTCTACCTCTTATTTTCCTTCCAAGCCTTCTATCGCATCCACCAATAAACAAATATCTTGAGAAGAAGAAGTTTGTTTATTAATGGTTGCGATAGATACACATATATTCCGTTACATTTAACAGTTTCTTCTTCTCTCTGATTCTCCTTATACTTATTCCTCTGTTACATGGTCTGTCCATCTGACATTTATCATTCTGCGCTAAACCCACATCTCAAAAGCCTCAATTAGTTTTCTGAAGAAGCTTTGACTTTACAGAGTAAAAAGGAGAGACCCGCGCGCGGACGGTTCCTCCATGTAACCTCTTCTTCCTCGCCACAGTTAATTGAATTGGACAACTTGCATGATGTAGTGGACATCCGAGTAACGGTTAATTTTTCATTTGTGATCTGAGTATTGTTTAATCATCATGGATATGAAAATTGACATTAAGTGATTTAATTAGGGAAGCTGAAATGAAATCTCTTGGAATCCATATTGAAAGATGATAAATGGTGAACACACCTGGATACCAAACGCATCATTTTCTCCGGAATGACGGTTGCAAAAAAATCTTGTGCATCGTTAATGGATTTAAGGTTTCACCTTATATGATATAATCATTAAAGTTAAACATATTAATCAATCCGTACGTCATTATAATACAAACTGCTTTGTTTTGACTACTAACCTATATCCAGTGTAAGAAAATTACTTAGATAAAATAGAAAACTTGGCTAAGAGTAGTTATTAGTATTACAAAATTAATGTCTTAATTTTGACGTGGCTCTAGACTTATCGAAATCATTCTTTTGCATTTTCTCACACACTGGCCATATTTATTTTATATAATAACGTTTTTATGGGTAATTTTGGAGACGTTTTATGACCAGTTTATTCACTGAAACAAGCACCGTTCAGTACGTAAATGTTTAACCCACCAGGTTTGTTTAGTGGTAAACTCGTCATCGTAAATCTGCCGATTTCGAAGTCGAATATTCCAAGATTCGAATCCTAGTAAAAGTAGTTACTTTTATACGGATTTGAATACTAGATCGTGGATACTGATGTTCTTTGGTGGTTGGATTCAATTAACCACACATTTCAGGAATGGTCGAACTGTGACTAAACAAGGCTACACTTCATTTACATTCATACAAATCATACTCACTCATCCTCTGAAGTAATAATTTACGGTGGTTCAGGAAGATAAACAGAAAAAGGAAGTAAAAACCTAAATGTTTCGTGTGCAGTAGAACTAAAATTCATGCATTCACTGTTGTAATAGTTTACGCAAAAAATCATGGAAATCGTACTGCAGGATTTTGATATAGCAGATAATCCTGTATTCGTAAGTGAATTTCTCGTAGCCACTAAAAAGCAAGAGAGAATTTTGGGGATAAAACACAAAATATCTGGAAATACAGAATGAGGCAGAACTGATTAAGCAGTTTTGAGGAGTTATAAAAAAGTAGGGGGTATATAAAGAACATTTTTTTTCTTAACTAATATACATACCGTTTAATAATCATTAAGTTTTGAAAACAGAGTTCTTATGATGGTGACCGTTAATAAAACACACTGTTGTAGACGATTTCTGAAGATTTTTACTCCTCGTTCAAACATATCGCTGGGATTTGGCATTAACTTCTTCAATAATCCCTTAGCTTGTTTGGGTATGGTAGGGTAAACACATTTTCTTTAGATATCCCTAAAGAAAAAACTCACATTAAGGGGCCGGATTATTGAAAACGTGCCTCGTCGGTACAGAAAGCTACCTCGGGTTTACCTCTTTTTTTTCTGTTTAGCCACCTGAACCACCTTAAGGTAAAACTTCAGAGGATAAATGGAATGGTATGTATGAATGTAAATAGTAGAAAGCCTTGTATAGCCTCAGGTCAACCATTCCTGAGATAATCGGTTAATTGAAACCCAATCACCAAAGAAAACCGATATCCACGATCTAGTGCAGTATATCGAGAGTGATCTGTATAAGCATTTGCTCACATAGATTTTGGCGGATGGCGTAGTATGCTGGGCACAATTCTTGAGACATCATTATGGTGAAGGGTTGAAAATTCAAATCGAAATACAAAATCCTCCTAAAAAAACTGACATCTCCAAGGAAAATCTTGGGGTGGGCAGAAATCAGGCCATCCTGGAATTTAGAGATCAAGGAGAAAATTGGCCATTCACAAAAGGCGAGTCAATGTGGCATGAGCCGCATTGTCGGACCGTGTGGGAGTTCCTTGATGCGTTGTGTTGTTCAACCGGCATCAGTAGTTTATTAAGGGAAAAGCTCCTACCGAGCTCTTGTAGGGGGGTACCTTCGATGAATGGATGGCTATCGGCCAATAGCTCCAAGCGCTATAAATGGTAGGAGGTACTAGCTGGCAGCTAGTACCAGCAATTCAACTAGTTCAGCGATTAGACTTGGCAGCGAATTGTTGTCCATAGATTTAAGTTGACGCGATAAATTGTATATTTATGATTGTCACAGTAGACAGGTGCGCCTACCCATTTTACTTTAATATATAAAAAATGAACGGCTGGACACAAAAATCTAATGGTGTATTTACCAAGCTTATACCATTTACGCTATTAGGTTATCTCTAGGAGCTAAATAGGATATTGATCGATGAAAATGTTTGAGACACAGTAGCCTTTCGTAGCACAGACATTCAGTCTTAAGCTGTAGGGCGACCGATTTGGGTGGTGGCGAGAGAAATGTCATTAAAACAAATCACCAAGACAACAGCTTGCCTCCGAACAGAAAGTCTTTCGGTAGCTGCTCTCACCAGCTGGACATCTTCTGGTGTTTTGATGGACCTGTGTCGGCCATGTGTACCTCTTCTTAATGTGCTACCGTATTTCTCCAACTGCTTAACCCATGACTTTTGCAGAACTGTCTTAGCCTTAGGAACTGCGTTGTTGCACGCAATTTTGAGTCGTCGCCGAAAAGCTGTTTGCGTCGCGATCAGAGATCGGTTATTTTCAAAATATTCTGGTATGGCAAAGCCGCGACTTGCTCCGGTTCAAACCATGTTGGCTACTGAGATGGGATCACCGACGGAACAGAGGGAGATTGCTTATGATTGCGTGAATTTGCTTAACATTGATACGAACTAGACATTTGGTCGCTTCTGTCGCACCTGTAGAAAAAAAAAACTTGCAGTGCATACATAGAATCAGTACCAGTTTGCATACCCGATTGCTATGTCAGATGAAAATCGCGGAAGCAATTTAATACTTCTACAGATGAATTTAAAGCTTGTCTTAACTGGGTTCTCCAATCTCTTTTCCGAAATATTCCAAGAATAGCACAACGGCTATCAGAAGCATAAACCGATAAAGTTTCAAAGAAGTCATAAAAATATACGATAAAAGAAAAATTGTTTGCTAGATCAAATTAGGAATGCGAACCATATATTACTCTACTAGAGATTACGTTATGTTTATTTTCACGATTCTAAGAGGCTTCATAACATCTCCTACAAGTGATGGATGCTTTTATATCTAGTAAACTACAAATGTATAACTAGGTATATTTTTATTTTTTATATACAGGCTTATATTTTATTTTACTAAATACATAATTATCATCTGTTATGAATATTATCTTTTATGTTCGGTATAACTTACATCAAATTATGTTGTCTATTAAATAATTTTATTTAAGATCACATTACCCACTAAATAGGATGATTATTGAGACCATAGCACAATTATTGCTGAGTTGAACACGCTTGTCCTCATTTATGTATTATTAATAGTGTTAATGCTTTTTATGAGGTTTGAAGGTTATCTTTTAACATTTCGATTTTGAATCTACATTTAGAGCATGTTATTAAATTATTCTTCTTTGTATAATTTATACTGAGCCAGTTTAAAGACCCGCAGTTTAGGATACCTTGAAAATTACTAATGATATTTTTCAGCCTTCTGTTTCTCAATCCTCCAAAAGGCCGAAACACTATTTTTAATTCAATTGGAAGGGTCAAACAAAATCTTACTTCATTTAATATGCTAACGAAGATAAATTTGAAATCTTGTATTAAGATTCGTAGTTGAAATTTGTATTATTTTTCACTTTATATAATTAAATATCGAATTAAAAATGATGTGAATTTTAAACAATTTTATAATTTTTTGAAATACAAAAGAAATTGCTACTAATCGTTGAAATAGTAACAAATTTTTTAAAATGTCATTTCGATATTTATCAACAAAATGTGTACCTCCGATTTCTACCAAAGATGTAGAGCCATAAATGTATGTAAAACAGAAAAAGGGAGCTAAATTTATTCTATTGAATTTTTTTTTTATTAAAAATGAATATATCCGATACAAAACGATTTTTCAGCTTATTACTTTAAAAATAAGTGACAAAAGAAGTATTGTTAAATATTAAAAAATATATGATTCTAACTTCCATGTAGGAAATAAAGAAAGTATTGGGACCGCGAAAAATTTCGGTTTTCAGATTTCAACGGAAATAACCGTTTTGACCACCTCTGAATTTATTTTTACCAGTTTCGGCGTGATGTCTATATTTCTACGTATATAATGGACGTCTATATTACTACGTACGTACGTATGTATGTATCTCCCAAAACTCAAAAACGATTTGCCGTAGGATGTTAAAATTTTGAATTTACAAATGTTGCAACTTCTAGTTGAGGAGGGAGGTGCTCAACTAGAATTACAAAAGTCGTAACAGTCGTGCCCAAAAAAGCCCAAAATCACAAAAAAAAGTTGGATTTTGGACTTTTTCTTAACTACAGTAATTAGCTCTCATTGAGAGCTTTTCAATAATGTATCATAAGTTTTAATTATTTTCATTGGTTCCAGAGTTATAGTCCAATAAAATGTTAATTAATGAAATATTTGTATCTTACAAAGGGAAGGCTCATCGGTTCGAATCCCACTTCATCTTCTTTTTATTTTATAACTTTTTTTTCTAAATTTAAATAAATTTACTTATTACTAATTATTAAACTCCGACTGTAAAAAAAAATTACAATAAAAAATAATTAATAATAAAAATAAAAAATAAATATGAAAAAATATCAGTTATTGATGAAATAAAATGATATGTACTTTTCATTTAAAAAAAAAATCTGTATATGAAATTTAATAGGCGGGCAAGGAAGTGATGTGAAGTCCAAATAAGTTTTTTGTAGTTAGAAAGACATTGTGAATGAACTAAGCTTCAATTTTAATTTTTTCTGCTATATTAAATAGGAAAATTTTTTAAAGTGCTAGTAGAGTAGTGGCAGTTGAAAAATTTTTGTTAAACTACGTACAAGTTGGTTAGTTCAAACAACTAATTTGTCATTTTAATTAATGATATAACCTAAATACACTCCTGTATCATGCTAATTGAATTATTTTTTTACATCGTTTAAATAGGAAATAAATTATTTCTAAGAAACCTTTTCAAACGCCGATCCACTTGATGGAAAAAACCAGTTATTCAAAGAATAAATTTGTTAATTCTGACATCTGTTAAATAATTTAAAAAAAAAGTAAATTAATTTATTAAACACAGTTGCACAATTTAACATATTACGTGAAATACGATTAGAACAAAACAAAATTGGTGAATTATTGAATAATGATATATTCCATTTTCTTAATATGGAGAAGTACAAGGTGCTCGCATCAACTTTTCGATGCTAGCTCCCGTACCAGGCATCTTTTACTTATGAAAAAGTTTAATATGATCGTTTATTAATGTGATCTGTATATTTTCATTTACGTTAATGACATTAATAAAACTGTATGTGTTCATGAAATATTTCTTTCCCAAAGAGGGATGTATTATATTCAGAGTGAATGTATATTTGGTTGATCCACGTATCAGCTCAACGGCTGAATCGATTCAGATGCGTGACCGCGCGTTGAAATCCTTACGTGACCGGAAGTGTCATAGGCTCTATGTACACATAAATTTTATATATATATATATATATAATTTCAAAAGTTACATTTATTATTCTATCAATCCTATCGTATTTCTGTTGCCATTCTCGGAGGGAACGTTTTCATAAAGGCGGAATCCATCTTCTCCGCTACACCTCTCTTTTTGTGTTTAGCCTCCGGAACTACCATAACGTATTACTTCAGAGGATGAATGAGGATGATGTTTATGAATGTGAATGATGTTAGTCTTGTACAATCTCAGGTCGACCACTCCTGAGAAGTGTGGTTATTTGAAACCCAACCACCAAAGAACGCCGGTATCCAGCTCTAGTATTCAAATCTGTATAAATTTCCGCTACACCTACCTCAAGTCAAACATCTTAATGGCAATGGTAAAAATTAATTGCATTAATTAACAACTCGAAAAAATAATGAATTTCGTGAAAAGAAAATTAAAATACGCTCGTTTGGTGTAAAAAACCATACTTTTAGTACTTTTCTTAGATAGTACTTTTCTTAAATCTCAGTGTAACAAAAATAATTACAGAATTACATGATATCTTCTTAAATTATTTGAAGTAATCATAATCTGTAGATAAAAACTATGAAAATTAATTTTAAAATGACCAACAGAAAATTTCACCATTAATTTTTTTCTATATGTTCAAGGATTGAAATTTTTTTTATGAGAAGATATAGCTTGTGACACGTCATTGGAAGCCCCTGTGAATGAAAAGTAATTTGGTGAAGATAAAATAAAAATTGGTTCTCTGGTATTGAAGTTAAAAATTTTCGCGATCACAATACTTCCTTTACTTCATACAAGCAAATAAAAAGGAGTAAAAATTATACGATTTCTGATAGGATTAACTTTCCTGGAAGTTGCCGTAGAACTATTAAATTAATCCATAAAAGGAAATATCTTTGTTTATTGATGCCCCTTTTTTATCAGTACCAATTTCTAACAACATAAGGAAATTTTAATGGCACATTTTTAAAAACTTAATGATATTATTGATTTTCAAATTGGTTTAATTAAAACCCGATATTTCGCTAATGTTTATATATATATATATTGTTACCACATACTTTTAACTCGGTGACGGGCAAGGATGAGAAAATGTCAGCTGAAGTGCAGAATACTTACGCGCATACACAGGCGGACACTCCCACCGCATTAGCTAGGTATACCCCACCATAGCGGCGCTGCCTCACCACTGCAGGCTCTAATAAATAAAGGCTTCTTGGCATAAAGCTTTACTTTACCACCAACTACCGCCTGGAGAAGACCTCGAGGAACAAGAAAATGGAAGAAGACCGAAGAAGTTCCTTGGCCGATTCAACGCTAAACCACCCCGCCGGAGCAGCAGGCAGGCCGAACCGTCGAGGTAGTCGCTGAATGTGGATGTTACATTCCCGCTCCAGTTCAATGAGCTTTCATCGCCCTGGCCGGCGGACGCAGCTACGACAGTCGGTTCAGCGTGGGATCACTCGGCCGCGTCCGTGAATGATGACCGACGCCGACCCGACATTGCGGGACTCTGAGAGTCTCCACTATCACGCTGTAGTGGGAACCCAACCGCCGCTAAGGGAAAGCCCGGTTTTCAACGGATGAGCCACAACTCCCCCAGTCAACTTCATCGGAGACCATCTTCCGGATCCAACAGCACTTCTCAGAGCTAACTACTCAAACGGCCCTTTTCAAAAAGGATTTAAGCTTCCACTGACGTCGAAGCCATTCAGCGACAATATATACACTATTGTTTATGTATATATATATATATATATGTATGTGTGTGTTTGTCTGTGTGAATTTATTGTGTGTGTACATATATATATATGTATATGTATGCAATATGTGTAAATAATTATTTGTCACATTATTCGGCTGAACGTCCCGCAGTGCATGAAGATTTCAATTCTGTGAGAGGTGGGAAATTTTTATTTTATCGTTGGTAGTAATCAGGTAATATAATTAATATTCAGTTGTTGTACAGTTAATTTTTATATATGTTAATGCACAATTTAACCTGAGTTTCCTTCTTCGTGATGGGATGTAAACAATTTAAAGATGACAAGGTCAAACGACAACCACCCAGTAACGTGATATAAACCGTAATGCGAACACATTGTCTTCACGTATGCCGAGGCTAAAGACTAACTTTTTACCTATCCTGATACTACAGCTCTTGAAGAGGTCTACTATTAGGATTCACAATGGATAAAAAGTTTTATGAAATTGAGTATTCCTAACCGTATCAGGAGTTCCTGATCCTCCCGATCTAGTTTCCAGATTCAGTTGATGTACCATACCCTAGCGGAGAAACTCAAATGTATTACGCCAGATGTTAGCCTCAACTCTTTCCTTATTTGGATAAAATTTTCTAGTAATATAAACAAATAAATTTTGCGAATGAATTTAATTGAAACACGTAAGTGAAGCCACCAAGATTCAAAAACGACCAGCCATTTACTCTTTTATTCTTCTTTTTCCAAACGGGCTTGACACCGGCTTTAATCGGGGTTCTAAATGAATACATAGAAAGAGATATTTTTAATCGATCTACAGAATTATTCCTATCTTCATCATGAAGAAGAAAATAAAATTAAACTGTGGACCAAGTTTTACATCCGCTATCTTAAAACTTTTTTTTCCTTTTTTTTTTTTTTTTTTGGTTTAACCTCCGGAATCACCATTAAGGTATATCTTTAGAGGATGAGATGAATGAATTGTAGCGTGTGTGAAAAATGCC
>JAAAKQ030246539.1:0-11007 GCA_010016005.3 Zanna intricata | reverse complement strand
GGAGGAACTGAAAACCGGGCGAAATCTTTCGCTAGCTGTAACTCGCTAACGAAACGTTTTCAGGCATATGTTTATTGGAAACTTTTTTCTTATTTTTAGATACAGAATCCGTTTCCGAGAGATTGCCATGCAGTTCTGATACACCCTGTATAAGGTTTACAGAAATTAATATCTTTAAACGATATATTACTGTAATAATAATGACAATTATGGAAAAGAAAACAAAATTAATATAAAGATAAAATAGGTTCTCAGAACATGTTAATACATTTTTTAAAACTGAATTAAATTTTGAATAAGAAAGAAAATACTGTGAACAAAGCAGTAATTAATATTGTATTTTAAACAAAATGAATTGTGCATTAAAAAATACTAAAAGTACCAAATACAGTATTAAACAAATTTTATCTACCCATTAATGGAAGTAGTCGTTCATCAAAATCTCTGCTTTCTTGACTTTGTCTTTTGTTTAATCGCTTACTTTTCTAACACAATGTGAAATTCATAAAGTAAGTGGAATATTTTTTTATGACCTAATTGCTCTAATTTAAAGCATCATCTAAAGCATTGATTCTCAAACTTTATCGCCTACCACCTACTTTGAGATGTTAAAAATCGTAAGTGCAATCGCTGCTTTTAAGATGTGCTCTTAAAAATGGCAATTGCAGTTACTATTTTTAAACTTGACATAACCTATTTCTGAGTTGAAACATACACTTTAAATTAGAGCAATTGAAATGCATATTTAATCATATTTGGAACTTTTATTAAAATCACTTTAAAAAAAATAAGCTCTTTAATTAACATATTTGTATCAGCTCATTGCTTAGATTGGGAGTTATGTAGCATTAAAGATAAAAGGCCTTTTCTCTTTAAAGTGGAATTTTTCAGTTCAGAAAAATTGTAGAGACTTAAGGCTAAAGTCTTAAAACTTTTAAATGATTTTAATGCAGTTAATTGAAATTTTTGTTTCCCCCATGCGCTCGATCAAATATAGAAAAAAGCTTTCAAATTTTTATTATTGTCCGTTTTGTTTTCGTTTTTTTTTTTTTAACTTTATGATTTTTTAAATTGGAAGTATACTGTTGGAAGGTAGAGTATTCAAGCTTTAAATTTTTTTTTATTCATCTAAACCTCTTGGTTGCAAAGTTAAAGTAGTTTTAATATAAAATATAGATGTCCCTTTAATTTTTTGTACTAGTGTAGTAAGTATTGAATTTTAGTTGAAAATTTTTTCCTTTTTATTTTTATTTTTTTTAAATTGGCCATTGCCTTTCTGTGGGCCTTCTACCACTCTCTCTGAAGGCTACCAGTATCTAAAGTGGGCATTATCCACCCACTTTGAGAATGAATGATTTAAAGGAACAACTGGTATTTCTTCTTTATTTCTTTTTTGAAGTACAATCATCAGCAAGCTTATTCAGAATTTCTTTAAATCATTTTTATCTTCAACCTCTTTGCCATCATGAAAGTAAATATAAATATTTATGTTGATCTGCTGACCTAATTCTATGACTTTCATTTTCACTTTGAATTATGGTTTCTTCATTCATATTTCTTTTCCTCAGGTTAACATAAAATTAGTACCGTGTTTTGTTAAAACACTTTTTTTACTGTGTTGTCATCCATATTAAAACTTCTTTTACATATTCCACAACATCCAACAGAGAAAGTTTTTGAACCAAGTCGACCGAGTGCATAACTTCTAAAAGAATAGTGGTTATTTGACAGCTATAATGAAGTTTACAACTGAACTATACCAAGATCTAATGGCTGTGATGTACTGGTAGATAAGATACTAGCAGATAAAAACAAATATTACTTAATGCCAATTTTGTATGACATGGGGCATTGTTCAAATTTAGCAGCAGTTTTCTATCTTGTTTTTTTTCAATTCTTCAGTTTGTGAAAATCATGCTGCCAACACTAGTTTTTCAATTTGCATACCATTTTATTTTTAGTTCAGATGTACTGACGTTTTATCAGACTTTTTGGCCTCTGTGAATTTTTTATTATTAATTAAAGTTATTTTTCTCTGTAGCATCAACACACAACATTGCTGTTAATCTTGTTACTGGTGTTGTGTTTTACTTTTTTAGTGCCGTACATAGTATCTTTGAATATCAGTGACTTTGTGAAGTTCGATAAGATTCCAATTTTGTTAATGTTATAAATACCCTTGAGACTTCATAGCCTTTTATTAATGCTGGCAACTGTTGTAACCGCTATGTTTTCACTTTCATTACAAATTTTTTTTTTTAAACTGTTAAATATTTAAAACAGTTAAGTTAAATCATTCACTTCTTTGTATGGTTAAAAAGTTGTTTTTTTATATTTTTATTAGCATTTTTAAACTATTTTTTTTTTGTTTTACTGCAATCTTATTTTTTCACTAATTTTCCTTGTGACAATTCACAGCCAGTACCACCTTCAATAATTTTTCATTGTGTTTCTAAATTTAATGTTTTGATTTCATTTTTTTGTGAAATTTTATTAACAAGATTTAAACTACAGTGGCAAAAATTGCAAAATGAAAAGGCCAACATTAAACAGAGATGTACAATTATATGTGTATGTCAACTTAATGCAAAAGAGACAGAATCAGAACTGAAATCTATTAAAAATATGAATTGTATAAAGTAGGCTCTGATAAACATCTTCGCCATACTTGATGTAAAAATGAATGAATAACCACTGTATTTTTGTTTGTGAAAAAAACAAAAATGTCCTATTCTTTTAATTTAAATTTGTGTTTATAAATGATTTAAAAGTTTTATATTAGAAATAAAATTTTCTTCTAATCTGCTATTAAATCTCTGATCAATGTTTAGTTTTACACCAAAAAAAAGCAATGAATTAGTGGTCTCTTTCAATGATTATTTTTTAGGCTTGTTCAGATTAGGCAACAGTTGTCTTAGAGGACAATAATAACATTGTCTGAGTAGTGTAATTTATTTATTTTCAGAGAAATAATGATCTTTTACAGAAGTAGTCACCATGAGATTTCTCCTTTATAGTGATTATATAAACAAGAACTAAGATAATATATTGAATATGAATTAAATCGTGCACTGAACCCTATATTGAGTCCATTATTTTATGGTTGTTTTGTAATAACATATGTTGACTTTATAGACTGTCATCTTTTGACTACCACTTAAACGGTTGTTGGAATTCTGATTAGCTGCTTCAGTTAAAATTATAATCGTTCTCTAATTGTAGGCTTACAATTGGCTAATGCTATTCCTGACTTTAAGATTCTTTATTGTTCAGAGATTTTTATCGATTGTATATCCATGGTTTTTGGTATCAAGACTGCATGTTAAATTTTACCTTATGGGTAGGTAGGCAACTCAGTTCCTTCGATGACTATAATTTTCAGCTTTCCTTCAGACTTGAGATGTTATTTTATTTTTAGTAGTAGTTACATCGATGGGAATGACACTTGTGACATTTGCATCGGTGGCATCCTGGGCCAAGGTGACTGAGAAATGTCATATGCCAAGGTTTATAAGATGACCTCTGGTAAAGCCCATCAAGGCTAGGATGCAGAAGGGGTGGTTGGAGGGTACCTTCCTCTAGGGGACAGGATGTATGTAAAATTCAGTCTAGGTTGTTCAGTTTGAATGCATCATTCTGGAAGTAAACAGAAAATATGATATATAAGAGCTATTTGGAAAGTAACTTTTGATTTTTTTTTAAAAAAAAAAGCACTAATTGATAAAACAATTTATTGTAGCTACATCTTTTAGCTACTTTTCTACATAACTGCACCCAAATTAAGGTATTTTTCATATTTGTAAACAAGTTTACAAATATACACACAAGTGGTGGTAACAAACAGTTTTTGAAAACTCATAAAGGTCTGTATAACACTTTCTTCAAAAAAGCTGTTAGCATTGGTTTTTTAAGACCATAAAGGTGATTGACCATCGTCTTGGTTAATTTTATGGAAAGAGGTGAAGAAATTGCCAAAATAAACAAGATAGCTTGCTACGGTCAGACATCAAAACCAAACTGCTAGTTTCAAGTGGGTGTTATTTAACCATCCTATATACAGCCCTGATTTGGCTTCCAGTGATTATCACCTTTTAATGGAAATTAAGAAATTGTTAGCCACACAGCTTTAAGAAAATAACGAGTAGTTAAAAAACTGTTTGCTGCCTGACTTAATTCATAGACGGCAGAGTTTTATGAGCTTTTCAAAAAAAATTTTACAGGTTAATTTGCATGGCAGTTGCGTAGAAAAATATATAAGATGTATTTTATAAATTAATTTTAAAAAAATGTGTTTTTTTAACAAATCTGAAGTTACTTTCTGAACAGTCTGTACTGCAACAAATTTTTTAAAGAAAATCATGCCTTTAGTGCGCTTAATTAACATCAAATGTAAGCTGTGAATATTTTCATATGAAAAGTATTAAATTGTATAGTAATGCTTTGTCATGCATTTGTTTTTAATGATTGTTCATTATAATTCACACGCTTTTATGGATTTCTAAAGTCAAATGCTTAACTGCAGTGAAGCATAAATTAAAATTTAGAAAATCAAAATTTAAAATGCATTAAATTTGTTGTTAGTTACCCAATAAATGGGTGAGGATGTAAATCCAAAGTATAGATTTGAGAAGTGCACTAAATTTCAATGTTAATTTCTGTCAACAACAGAACTTATATGTTCCTACCTAAAATTACAGGTATGTTTATTGCAGAACTGTACGCTATCAATAAAGCATTAAATATAATTAATCCAAAATATTGTCATAAACCTTATTTGTAGCGACTCATTTAGTACACTCCAAGCTTTGGAAGATTTTTACTCTAGGCATCCTTTTGTCACAGAAATTTACAATGCAATCGCTGAGTGTAACCACCGCATCACACAAGTGAGTTTCTGTTGGATTCCTAGCTGTGTAGGGATTCCAGGTAACGAAAGTGCAGATTCTGCTGCTAAAGACGCATGCAATCAACCTCCTTTCACCACTCGTGTTGCTACTTCTGATTTTATTAATTGTATAAAACAGTCTCTTCTGTCAAAGTGGCAAGACGAGTGGTTGGCTACCCTTGATAACAAACTCCGACACATCAACAACTGTGTGTTGCCATGGGATTCTTCATGCAGAGAAATGCGTCAAGAAGAAGTGGTCCTCTGTCAATTACGACTAGGGTATACCAGAGTTACACATCAATACCTGATGTCAGGAGAGCCCATACCATTATGTGCACGATGCAACTGCCGCATTACTGTGTGCCACATCTTCATAGATTGCGTGCATTATGCGGCGTTGCGTCGTAAATTTAAACTATCAAGAAATATCTACTAAATCATGGGTAATGATAAGAAATGTTTAAATAATACAGTTATTTTTACGAAACATAAATATGTTCCATAAAATCTAACGAATGCTATTACTTCTTTGCGTTGTATTTTATTATCAAGATAAATTTGTTTTTATTTTTTTTTTCTTCATTGACTTTTCTTTTAAATGTTAGAAGTTTATTTCGTTATACGTGAGGGGCCCTTTACATCCCTCGCTGTGATATTAGTTTTTAATTTTTAATTATTTAGTTTTGTTTCCCTTTACAAATTTTATACCGGGCGATAATAACACCCAAATGTTTTTTTCCCACAAAAGCCATATAAAAAAAAAAAACTAAATTTCAATAGTTATTTAATGTATCATACCAAAGCTACAGTTAATGTATCATTTCTAGCTACAGTTTTATTCATCTTGTGTACTGACTAGAATACTTTACTGCTGAATTGAACAATAAATATATTTACTAGATGAATAAGAAAAATGTGGAGGCTGTTTTAATTTTCTGATTAATCTTTGAAAGCAATGAGATAAACATAAATCATTTGTAGATATGGACAAGGGCATTTGATAAAGAGGGAATGAAAAAATTCTTAAATTATAGTGTGATGGAAGAAGAATAATTTATAAATTACACAAAAATCATGTAGATGTGATAAGCTTCAAAACAGAGTGTGAAACAATGTAGTGATTAAATATTACCTGTTAGTGTGAGTTGTTCCTTTCATAGTTACTTCTTGCGAAGCTTTTACAAACTTAATTGTATAAAACTAGTAGATATTTATTTTTATTCCCTAACATCATTATTTGTTTATTTAAAATGCATGAGGCGGCTTAAATATAATGTACACTGGAACATAATAGGAGAACAATTGTTTAATTTATCTACTAGTTACATTCCAAAACTCGTTGATCCAAGCCCTTTCTTTTCTGTTAGTGACCACAATGGCCAAATACACCTTTATTTGATGCAGCCAAAACAAGGTGCAATGATTGAAAAAGTAAACACTAGTGACATTCATCATCCTCTAAAAGTTGTTAATAGTGACAAAACTGTTGATACAAGTATTATGAATAGTTGGGCATCAATTTTGTCCATCAGAAGCTGCGAATATTGAGAATGAATACTACAGTGGTCAATCAGTTTCTGTGACTAATAAGAAGTACCAAATGAAAGTAGATTAATTATTCAACATGATTGTTGGATCATATTATACTTTGGAGATTGTGTCATGTTTAACGATCCATGAAGCCAGTAATTCTCCAGCGTGATAATGCTCAACTGTACTCATCACATCCATCTGCTACTAAGGCTCTAGTAATGTTGTAATTTGAAGCTATTCCACACCCTACATACTCTAACAGATTTGTCACTTCTTTCCGTAATTAAAAAGGGTACCAATTTCATTGTGGATCCTGAATTATGGATGCAGTGAGCTTGTAAAACAAGAAAAGACTACTAGCATTCTTCATTGACAGAATGAGATAACTGGTTCAGTGATGGGAGAATTGTGTTGCTGTAAATGACTTATGTGGAAAAATAAAATGTACTCGTACTTTTATGCTGTTCTTGTTCGACTATTTCAAATGAGTTTTGAGAACACTTGCAGTACATTTCAGCCAACCCTTGTATTATTGATCTAAATTACATACTACAGTGTTTCATTGTGATTTTAATCACTTTTCTCTAATGTTTCACCATTTAATTTATAAAATTTTATCTCTGCTTTAAATAAAATTTATTAATCTTTTTGATATGTGGATAACATTTCTTCCAGTGTGTGCGTATACCTCAAATATGCAGGCTTCTACTACACTAGTTCTCTGAAATTTAAGTACAGTATCCCAAGAGTTTTTCTTAAATCTCCTGATTTGTTTCTTTTTGGGAGAATTTGTAATTTACATGAAAAATTGTAATAAGATAATTATCTGCTTCCTACCAGCTAATACAAAAAAAAAAAAAACAGCAGCTACATGTAATAAAGATTAGATAAATCTAAAGTTCTTTCCTATTGCTAGAATCGTTTTGTAGATCATTTTTCGAAAGATATCCCTCAAAAAATTTCTAATCATATGAAATGACATTCACAAAAAAACTATGAATTGAATCATAAAATACAACACTTGCAAAATTCAGTATAAGATGAGCATACTTCAAATTCATTATTCATCCGTAATCATTAATTGTATTACCAATTTTTGTAATGTCTGAAAAATAAATAAAAATTCCCTCATTTTTCAATGGTTAGTTTATAATAATGACAATTAAAGCTAAAAATTATCTGTTCAGATTTCATTTAAAGCAGGAATTTTTAATAGTTAGATTTATGTTAAAATTTATGGATGAAAGGAATAATATATCTTTTGGTAAGATTTATAAGATAATTTAAAATCACAAAAAAAATTAATTTTGTATTTAAAACTGGTCTCCTTTCTTGGGCTAGAATTTCTGCCCATTTGTTGAATACATAAAATACATAATTTAATGGATTTTTGCTAAATTATAAATATACTTTAGTAAACTAGAAATCAAGCCAGGAATGCTATCGGACAGAAATTAAATCTGCTGTTGTCATTGGTAGACTTAAAAATATGTAAGTGACAATAGAAAGGTTAAGGTAGATAATGAGGCATTTTGAAAGTTGGTGAAAACATTTTACAAGATAGTATGTAGATGGGCTGGTGATAATAATAGATAAGGTAAGTAAAAAAAAAAAAAAAATGATTCATTTGTGCAAGAACCTTTTAGAAAAAAGAAAGTTATTCTTAGGTTCTTAGGCATTCGCGTAGAATAAAAAACAGAATAGATTGAAAATATGATTTTCAACGAAGAAGTGGTGATGTTAAATAATAATTAGCAAAAAATTAACTTGAAAGTAGTATAACAGATCAATTAATTGGGTACGTTTTAAAAAGATAAATTTTTATTATGTGTATATATAATTACGTGCTCGCTAACATTTGACTTTTGTGCGTGTTGTCATTTATTTTTATGAAAGGAAACGATTATTTAATGCTTTCATCGATTAAAATTTCGTTAACGTTTTGTCCTTCGACTTCATTATAATTTGCGTTCATGACTTTACTGGTTTTTTTTTTTCAGAACTGTTTTTAATTGTAGTTTTATTACATTGATTACTAATGCTGATAGTATGTAATTCATTAATTTTTCATATCTGCAAAAACTTTTTACGAATTTTCGAAAAACGAGAAAAAAACCAGAATTTTCAACATTTAGAAAACAAATTTTTTTACCATTACATAAAATTCTTTAACGATTTTTTTTAAGGAAAGTTATAAGATTTACATCTGAGCATTCTCAGAAATCCTTAAAATTCTTGAAATCTAAAATTACCAAGTTTAATTTGTTGATTGTAATCAGTTTCATTTTGCCAAGTACTTTTCCTAATGAGATCAGTCGACGAAGAGCAGATGGATCCACAAGCTGATCCCGGACCTCCAGAAATGACTGCAGATTTGGGAATTAAGGTACAAGTTGACCCAATTTCTTACCGATCATGAGTATTTCAAAATATTTCTGTGCGTACGGACGTTGAGACACTTTGCGGGAAGCAGGAACACACAGTTTTTGAGTGAGATCGGTTTCTGCAGCACAGCCCACCGGGCTGGTCTAGCGGTTAACGCGACATCGCAAGTCAGCTGATTTCGAAGCCGAGAGTTCTAAGGGTGATGGCTTCGGGTAACGGACGCGATTTCGGTGAATGCCTACCAGCTCTCACCGATTTATTAGACGTAACGTTGTCATGTCAAAAGTGTTGAAAATTTGTATTATAAAGGTTTCAACAGGACTTGCTAATGTGTTTCTAACTTATGTTTTATTGCCTTACAATGTAAAAATCAAATTGAAAGTTTATCTGAAATTGCAGTGAAACAGTACTATGTAAATAGAACGGCCCCCAGTCGTCAAATTGTGATAATGATTAGAGGTGAAATTGTGCTGTTTTATATGCAATTCTTCAAAGAGAATGGGGGTAAAAAAAAAACAATAAAAAATGGACTAGTCATTTTTCTTCTATGAAGAAGCAAGATTTATCAACAGGATTTTTTTACATAAAAATGTATAATTTTTGTTTATAATCTCAAACCACCAAACTTAAGAAATAATTAAGTGTATCCTGTTTGCTTTCTTGGCTATAGATATATAGGTATTAATTAACTATAGATTTTAACGTATCTCATATCTTTAATTCTTAAAGAGGAATAATAAAGGTAAAAATCTTATTTACATTTTTATATAGTATTATTTGGATAAAATTATTAAAACAATTCATCAATATTGGTATTTTGTATTGCCAAAGCATAATTTACATCTATTATTTTTATAATTTTGTGTTTCCTATTTCCCTACACTTCATTAGTTATTCTATAATCTATAAATATTACATTAGCTAAAATTTCAAATGTTTGGCATCAGGAAACCTAAGCCTTGGATCTATCTGACAAAGTAACCTATTTACTAAAACAGGTTAACCAATTACAAATTTGCAACCTGATGGTTATCTGATATTGAGGTGAAGTACAATTAAATATGCTATGTTTTTGTTTATGACGGTTGGCGATGAATATCATTTAAAAGTTTTTTTTTTCCAGTGAAAAACTGAAACAAATTTTTGTAATGAAACGTTATAATTAAACATTTGGTTTGTCATTGCAGAAATGTGCATTTAAAATTAGTAGTTAAATATTCATTGTATAAATTGTTCGTGCTTACGGGTCATCAGTTACATGTTAATTACTGAGTTTTGCATTAAAGTATATTATAGTTATTAAAAGAATGAATTATTTTATTTAATCATTTATAGTGATGACATATTGATGAAATGGCATATAAAGCCACATTCCATTTCTTAAATCACTTTTTCAGTCAATAAAACTGACATAAAGTCTGTTTCTGTAATAACTTAACTTTTCAGTATGAGATCATCCCCCATTAATCATTCTAAATATATTCTGGTAACTTTTGATAACATTATTTTAGTAATATTACATTACTACAATATTTTAGTAACTTAGATAGATGTAAATAGATTTTATGTATATTATATATCTCTATGTGTGTATGCGCGCGAGTGTGCGTTTATGTATGGGCTATAAGTAATGCATATATCGAAGTTAACATAATTCTTTGAAAAAAAGACTCGTCCCTCACCTTATTTAAACTTATTTCTCTTGGAAGTTAGATATTAAATATAAAGTGGAAGAATATATTAAAACCAAGGAAAGAATAAAAAGATTAAGAGAGAATGATTCATATAAAGAGGGAGAAAATTTAAAAACTAGAGAATTTGTACACAGATTAAGATCACAAGAATTATATAGAAGCGGCAAAAAGATCTGACGGCTTTAATTAAAAACGACACAATAATTTTAAATGATATAAACTGGTTTATTTTTTATTACAGCAAGGTGTTTATGTCAATGAAAAACATAAAAATAACAACTAATTTTAACTTCTAAGATTTGAAAATAATGTCTTTCAAATGATGTCCATCTTTCGCAATACATTCTTCAAGTCTTGCAGTCCAGCTGCAAACACTTTCTCCAACATGTCATTAGTAGTTTGATTGATCGGATTGTTAACGTAAAGAACGCGGAACGCAAGGTTGTCGGAGGGTGCAATACCCTCCTATCTATCGCAGTATACGGGCTTTCGCCCTTTGCTGCTGTG
>JAAAKQ030246538.1:0-17266 GCA_010016005.3 Zanna intricata | reverse complement strand
GTGTTTGACCTCAGAAACCATCAAATGCATGTCAGATTCTGCTAGATTTCGATTAGTCAGGAATCCCATGCTATGAAGCTGCTAAGGAAGCTAGCTCGTGGTCTGCTGTCAAGACTGAGTTCAAGGCTTGTGTTATTCATTCTATCTTTATATGCTTTGTGAAACATCATCTGAAGTAAAGCAGAATGAGTAGATAAGAGGTTTTAAAAATGAGCTGTATCATTTTAATGCTAGTGTTCTGCCATGAAAGAAGTAATTGCTGTGAGAAACAATCATATGCAGGTGGGGCATATCAGGTTAACAGATGAAAACCTCATGCTTTGCTGATACTCCAGTATGTTCCTCGAAACTTCTGCATGCAGTCCTCATTCTCATTGATGTTGTATATTAAGCAAAATTATACTGGAAATTCGAACTAGCAAATCGAATTATCTGATTTTGGGTGATTGTTAAGTTCTTAAATTATTCAATAAACATTGTAATGATGACGTCAGCTGATGTAATAGTTCTTGATTTGCCTACTTAGGTGGCCTTTTCTTCATTTTTTTCTTTACTTATAGTGGATTGTTACAATCCAACATGTTCTGTGCATATCTTACACGTAAGCTAATTGTATATCAAATTCATAAGAGTTAAATTGTTTATTCAAGTAAATTTATTCAACTATCAGTTTGTGTCATCAACATTCTATCTTGTATACTGTTTAGTTTCAATAAAATATTGTTTTATCAAGATCTCTTGTTATCATTTATACAAACAGATATTGTGATGTAATTCTTTGTATTGATCAAAGGAAGTATAACATAAATATTTTGGTCTTCCAGGCCGGATTTATTAAACTTCAGCGACAATTTCAACATTTTTAAAATACTGTAATATTTTTCTAGAAGTGATAAACTTTGTAATGATCTTAAGTTGTTAAACTGAACATTATCAAGAAGTGTCGTATTTTGGATTAAACTGGATTTCTTTGTTCCCAACACCTAGCTGTATAGCATGTTCGAAGTCTCAAGCCTTCGTTCAAGCGATAGCACTAATATACATAAAACAACTTTGTCAACATTCTTCATTTATTCGTAACTAACTCTTTAATATTCATCTTATGAATCATTCATTTGTTATTACGTTATTATTTCTACTTAATTTATTATTAGTATACATTAAATTACAGTAAAATCTTAAAATTATCTAGTTAAAATTAAACTTAAAATAACTGATAAGATAGAGCTTATTAGAAAACATGATGTGATTAAAGCAACAGTTACACGAATTAGTACTTTTGCAGAAAATTTTGACCCTGCCAAAAAATGAAATATATTCTTTAGAAATAAAATTAAGAAATCTGTTAGATTTACAAATTAATATGATGATATACAGTCTTAACTGGAAGTTGATAGTGATAATACTACTGTCACTAAAGACAAAATACAAACAGAAGAAAACCTTGGTAATATACAATGTAAATTAAAATCATTGTTAGATAAAATGTCAGCAAAACTTCCTGATAAATCAAGTAGTGCTGATGTCAAACCAATTTTTACTAATCAGTTGTAGTTTTTTGAGCTAATTAAATTGCCATGTACCATGGCAGTATTACTTTAATACTTTTAATGACTTAATTCATTATAGAAATTACCTTTCTGAGATTCAAAAACTACATTATTTACATTCATCCCTAAAAGATGAAGCTCTTAATATTATCAAAAACCTACCACTAACAAATGAAAATTATACAGTTGCATTAAATCTTTTTAAAGAAAGATTTGATAATAATTATACAATTTCTGTACATCTTATTGAAAATGTTTTAAAAACTAGTTTCATTGAAAGGGAATCTGCAGATAACTTAGATAACTTTATTAATAAAATTAATTCTTATATAGGTTCATTGGCAGTAATGAAGTTATCTGTAAATACTTATGAACTCATTGCCATGCAGCTATTGGCATAAAAATTAGAGAAAAATATCTCCAAACTTTGAAAGGAAAAACTTTCAAACGATAATTTTCCTAATTTTAAAAACTTTATTGAATTTCTTAATACTTGAAAATGTTGCAGCTATATCTGAGTTAAATTCTCAATCAAATACTATACGTTCTGTAAACAGACATTTAATAAATCTATAAGAATCAAGGTAAATATAATAATAAAAGTAAAAATTACAAAAGAAATTTAATTAGTTATCATGAAAATTCAAAACCTGTTCAATGCATTATGTGTAAATTCAGTCATTATTTACATGCATGTAAAAAATTACTTTATTTAACAATAGATAAACGCAAGGAGTTTTTAGTATAAAACAATGTTGTTTTAATTGTTTTAAGAACTGGTCATTCTGTTATTAATTGTATGAACAAACATGTATGTAAAAAATGTTCTAAAAACATCATTCTATAATTCATGTTGAGGAAACCAATAATTCTAATTCTAAACAAAATAACAATACTTATTGTGCTCTAAAATTACAAACAAATAAAAATGTTCTATTGTCTACTGCGATGTGGAATACTATTGACAGACATTGGAATTATCAATCGTGTAGAATTTTGCTTGATTTAGGCAACTAAGCTAACTTCTGTACAATGGATTTTGCTCATAAACTTAGACTAACTTTAATTAAAAATAATTTTCCAATTTCTGGAATTAACAACCCATCATGTCATTCTAATTACAGTGTCACAATCAGATTACATTCTCGATACCAAAACTTTGCATTTGAAGTTGTATGTGCTGTCTTATCGAACCTAACTGATAATCTTCCTGCTGTGTCATTTAATCCCTCTCTTTATCTTTTTTAGCCTCCGGAACTACCGTAAGGTATTAACTTCAGAAATGAATGAGGATGATATGTATGAATGTGAGGGAAGTGTAGTCTTGTACAATCTCAGGTGGACCACTCCCAAGAAGTGTGGTTAATTGAAACCCAACCACCAAATTTAATCATTCACCCAGTCAAATTTAGTCATTTAATCCATCTCACTTTAATTTAACTGAAAATTTATTTCTTGCCAATCCACAATTTAATATTTTATCTAATATTGGTATCCTTTTAGGTGCTCAATATTTCTTAAACCTCATACTACCTAACAAATCTATACATAACAACACTACCGATTACTACAAGAAACCAGAAGGAAGACTAGGATATCTTGATGGAAATCTTCCCTTTAATAGCACAAAAAAAACTCTTTTTCTTCATTTTTCATTTGTAATGACAATAAAAATCTTTCTGTACAAATAGAACATTGTTGATAGAGGAATGTATTACTAAGTAACTCAATAAGTTAGACACAATGTGTAAAACATTATTCTGAAAACACTGAGTGAAACCAAAATGGTAGATTTGTTGTTTCATTACCTCACATACTTAACAATAGTGACCTTGGTGATTCATTTGAAAATGCAAAACAAAGATTTTTAGCTTTAGAACATAAGTTTAACAAAAACCCTTATTTTAAGTATAATTATTGTACTTTTATCAATGAATACTTAGACTTTTATGTTGATAATCTTATAACAGGGTGTTATAACTTCAATGAAATGAAGCAATTAATGAAATATATTTGTAATTTATTAGAACAATATGGTTTTCCACTTCATAAATGATTTTCAAACAATTAATCAATAGTCTCATCTGACAGTGATGCTTCTATTTTATTTAATAAAAATCAAGATGTACATACTCTTCACATTTTGTGGAACAATTTTGCAGACAAATTAACATATGAAATGAGTCAAGGTTATGATACTAAAATTTCAACCAAACAAAAATTTCTATCTGTGATTGCAGGTATCTATGACCCCTTAGGTCTAATTGGCCCTGTAGTATTCTCATGTAAATATTTTATGTAACAATTATGACAAGCCAAGATTACTTGGGATCAAACAATTGCCTGATAAATTATTAGCTCAATGGTTTCAATTGTATAATCAATTAAGTTTAGTTAGTAATATCAATAACAGTAGTATAAGTTCATATGAAATTCATGGATTTGCTGATGCATCTCTCAAAGGATATGCTTGTTGTGTATACATAAGGAATGTTTATGATAAAATTTTATGTAATTTACTTTGTTCTAAATCTAGAGTTGCCCCTTTAAAACAAATCTCTTTGCCAAGGCTAGAACTTGGTGCTTGTTTACACCTTTCTTGCTTACTTCAAAAGGTTGTTTCATCGTTACAGATAAACATTGATATAATCAATTTGTATTCTTACTCAACTTTGCCTTACACTAGATAAAGGCTGAATCTTCAAGATGAGAAACTTTTGTTGCAAATAGGGTTTCCGAAATACAACAGAATTCTTTAAACTCTGTTTGGCATTATGTCAAATCTAATGAAAACCCTGCTGATATACTGTCTTATGAATGTATTCCAAAAAAAAAAAATTAACCTTTCATAATGGTGGCATGGCCCTAGTTGGCTCTCTCAAGACTCTTCCAATTGACCAATTGATAATCACTTTAATCCCAGTGAAAATAATATTAACTTAGGATGTCTGTTTGAAGAATGTCAAAGGGTTCAAGTTTTCCTTTCAACCTCACCTGTTACTGATTATTCTGAAAGGTATTCATCATTGTCTAAGCTACTTCATGTTTTTAGTTATTGTTTTAGATATTTCCATAACGTTAAGCTCAGACCTACTGATAGAAATCTTAAGGTACTGTATTCAAATGAATTAAATCTTACTCTTGAATTTTTTATTTATCAATTTCATTTAAAATATTTTAAATATGAAATTAATGACCTTCAAAATCAACATCCTGTTTCAAATCAAAGCAAACGTGTTTTGCTAGATCCATTTCTAGACAGTAAAGGTATGCTTCGTGAAGGAGGTAGATTAAATCATTCCAATTTGTCCTACGATAAAAAACATTGTTAATACTACATTAACAATGTAATTGTTAATGCAAATATTTTAAGATTAATTATCTTTTAGTGAATATCATTTATACAAACAGATGTTATGATGTAATTCTTTATGTTGCTCAAAGGAAGTGTAACAGTGATGATGTGGCCATAAATGAAAAACATTTTAAATCCTTGGAAGTTTTTTGTACATTTATCTCAATTTTGTATATTTTATGCTGCTTTTCAGTTTTGGAGATCTTGTGTACTTTCCCTTCTCAGTTATTTATGATTTTATGTTTAATTTATTATTTATTTCAAATATTTCTATTTGTATTCTTATTTTTATGTCATTTTAATAATTTATATTTCTAAGAGTTGGATTTTTACAACTGCCACATAAATTGTTTAGTTTGATATTTTTTTTATCCTTATTGTGATTTTCTTCATCTATTTGTATGCCACTAGTCTCAGAATCTGTTTTTTTTTGTCATTTTATGGCGACCATTTTTTTATCTTTATTTCAAAATTTAAGATTTGTTATTAAACTATTAGTTCATCAGGTGATATAGCCTTCTTGGCTATTTACCCAAGAAAAATGTTTACATTGTTAAAAGATAATTAAACATTTTATAATAAGCATTTTAAACATATTTTATAAAGAATATTTTAAGCATTTACATATTATAATGAAATTTAATGTTTCAGCTTGTACCATTGTGTCTGGTATTGTGATGCACCTTGCTGAAATCAATAATAAGACAGTATTGGATGCATCATTTTATTTTTGTAAACATTTGCCTATGGTAATTCAAAAGCCGTGCTACAAGATTGTTAAAAATATTGAACCTCTTCTAATTTCTGAGTAAGTTTGAATTGAATTTTGTTAATGTAAAAATAATGATTCAATTTTTTTTATGATTTACATAAATATTGCGTAATATATAATAATAAATTCATACTGTTTTATCATATTATTTTATAAAATTTAACAGTAAATATCATAGTGCCCTTCTGTATTTATTTATAGATTAATGTATTTATTCATATAAATTATCAAAATACAGTACTGTTGTATAGATTTTCAATCTATATCAACAACTTTTTTACATATCAATAACTGTTGTTGATATGTAAAAAAAAAAAAAAAAGACGAAACATATAAAATTGTACATCATAGAGAAGATTATTGTATAGAGCTGATGTTATTCGCGATAGATTTAGAGTAATGAGTTGTCATCAACTGTATGTTCATATTTTACTTGCCTACATTTATTCTAATAAATTCAATCATATCTTGTCTAATACACAACTGTAATTCAGAAATCTTTAATTGTGTTTTTAAAAATTTTAATACTAGATTTTTAAACATATTAAAATTATCATTTAGAAGAACTGATGATTGTTATTCCTCATTTTACTTATAAAATATATTTTACTATAATTTACCATCTAGCTTTAGGGACCTGGACAACATGCATAAATTAAAGTAAGTTATTGTAGTAACGGCAATTAACTAATCCTTGGCATATGTAGGAATTATAAATTTAAATATTTTTTTATTGTCAGTAAGATATAATTGATGAGTTATCATGAAAAGTCAGTGATGATTTTTTATGATTTGTTTATAAATTGTTTTTGACTGTTATTTAACTTTATCTCAAAATTTAATTTAATGGTCCATTGGTGTTACATTCTGTAATGTTTTTTCTTCCATTTAAGTGAATAATAAATAATTAGCTACACCTATTATATAATTATATTGCATTTCTGGTATTTTAACTACAGAATTTAATTATAATTTTTTTTGTTGAGATTATTTAAAATAAATCAAAAGGTTTGCTGATGTCTACACTTAATCCTAGCCAGTCGTGTTTATCTAACATAGGCATTATGCAAAATTAATATTGATTACATTAAGATTTTATTTAAAAAAAAAAAGAAAAAGAATTTGAATGAGTACTGGAAACAAGTAACAATTGTAATATCAAGCAATCGTGTTTTTTTATCTGATGAAAAACATGTTGCCTATCAATCACTGTTCATGAATAATTTATATTCTTGTATATTAATAACAAATTTAGCAAACTGCATGATAAAGGAGAAACATTTTTTTTTAAACTTAATTAATTTTACTCCTGTTTTTAGTTATTTCTGTTTAGTACTTCTATATTTAAAAAGATCTCTACTTCTTTTCAGAACAGAAAATTTTCATAAGTGAATTAGATAATCTTTAAAAATGTTAAGATTCATGTTAACTAATGTATTTTGATACAGTTAACTGTTCATCATATTTCAGTAATGAGTAGACAGTTGAGGATCATTTTGAGAATAAGAATCATTTGCATTTTCGATGTTGATGCCTTGAAATAGAACCCAATTGTGATTTTGGCAATTGTTAAAAAAATGAGAATTAGGAATTCTCATGTTTTAGAAACAATAATTGGATTTTTTGAACCTGCCAGGTTAGTCTAATAGTTAAACTTGTCACCACAAAATCAGCTGATTTTTGAAGTTGATTGTTCTAATGTATGAGTCCTTGTAAAAGCAGTTTATTTTATATGTATTTGAATGCTAGACTGTTGATACTGGTGTTTTTTCTTGGTTGGGTTTTAATTAATGTTGGTTGGGTTTCAATTAACCACACATCTCAGAAATGGTTGACCCGAATCTTTTTCAGACTACATGTTTACTGGTACATTTATGTTTACACTGCAGCATTTACATGTCAGGCCTGGCAAGCCAGTAACAGTAATTGTATTTGCTTATATACATATACCCAGACCAGGCAGTAGCTGGGAAACTGGTTGAAGAAAACAAAGTAATTGAATTTTTCATTATTTTAATCATGCATTGCTCAAAACTATATTTGCTAGTTGCATCATTTGTTTTTTATGCTATGCTAAGTGTTAGCTTATTTTTTGATGAAAACTTTTTGCTGCTACTTTTTGTAAGTCATTGAAGTATGGCTTGAGTGCCATAATCTGGTTTTACACTTAAGGTATAGATATATTTTCTCAAATGCATTCTTCAAATTACGTCTATCAATTACATTTGTAACTTCATAAAAGGAAACTTTAATTTATTTATTTATGATAAGATTATTTTATTGTTTAGTACTTTGTATTTAATGCTATTTAATTATAACTGGAGTAGCTTATTTGTTTACTATTTGTTTTTATGATTGTAGTGCATCATTGAATAGCTTATAATGTTGACATTTTAGTGACAATATCTAATTACTGTATCCTAATTGTTACTAATTATAATTTAACATAAAGATTTATGTGAAATAATATTTATCATATAGTTGATAAAAGATAAATTAAATTGCTGTAATAAGTTAAATCATTTTAACTTTTTAGTCATCATATTATAAAATATTGATGTTGAAATGTTTATCGCTGTTTTAAATATTGATGTTAAGTTTTGTCATGAAGAGTAATTTTTATTTTAGTAAGATGTAATTAAAAAAAAAAAATTGATGTGGCTAACATATGTCTTCCTTGTTTGTCTATTAAATTACATATAAAAATCTTTTTAAAATGAAAAGTACATAAAATTTTATTTCATTAATAACTTCTGTTATTTTTTTCATATATATATAAATTTTTTTTTTTTAATTGTTATTGAATTATTATTTATCATAAACTTTTTTTTTATAATCAGAGGTTAATAATTATTAATAAATCAATATATTTAAATTTAAAAAAAAAGTTGGAAATGAAGACTGATTTAAACCAATGTGCCTTTCCCTTGTAAGATCCAAATATTTCATTAATTAAAATTTTATTTGGCTATTACTCTGGAAGCAATGAAAATAAGTACCACGTATGCTCTCTCTTTTTCTGTTTAGCCTCCGGAACTGCCGTAAGGTATTACTTCAGAGGATGAATGAGGATGATATGTATGAATGTGAATGAAGGGTAGTCTTGTACAATCTCAGGTTGACCACTATTGAGAACTGTGGTTAATTAACACCCAACCACCAAAGAACACTGGTATCCACGATCCAGTATTCAAGTCCGTAAAAAAGTAACTATCTTTACCAGGATTTGAACCTTGGAAATCTCGGCTTTGAAATCAGCTGATTTGCGATGTTGCGTTAACCACTAGACCAACCCGATGGGCACGTATCACATATGCTATATTATTAAAAAGCTTTCAATGAGAGCTTATTACTGCAGTTAAGAAAAAGTCCAAAATCCAAAAAAAATTGGGTTTTGGCTTTTTTGGACACTTTGGTTCAGTCGATTGCAATCAAAAGGAAGTGCACAACTAGATATTACAACAGTCCTAAATCCAATATTTCAACATTCTATGGCTAATCATTTTTTGTTGTGTGAGATACATATGTATCTACATATGTACAGATGTCATGCTGAAACTAGTCATTGAAAACTGAAATTTGTTGCAATTACAGTACTTATATTTATTATAAGCAATAATTGTAATTGATCTGTGGTCGTCTATAAATAATGCAACTCTAGTGATATTTGCATATTACTGTAAATTCTTACATGTTATTAGCAGTAATTGATCAACTGATATTTTTTTAAATTAACTTCAAAATAAGAAGTATGGTGTATCCATATGGCTTATTCTATATATATTCAAGCCTTACTCACTAATTTGCACATATTTTTGTGATTTTTTTTTTTTCCTTTTTTTATGAAGAAAGTAACTCTAGAGATCACATAATAATTTTCTTTCTGTAAGGTCAGTGGGAAGATTTTTTAATGTAAAATTACATAGCAATATAGAAAATTAGGATATATTTTTGTTTATTTTATTTGTTAGTATCATTAGTTAGTTTTTGATCATAATCATAAGTAGCCTAAAATCATGCAATAATAAATTATTTTTGTGAGAAACATTGAGAAAACGTGAGAAAGGCATTAGTTGAAAACTTAGTTATGAGTTAACTTAGTATGAGTTATATAGTTTTAACTCATATTTTTTAGTAATTACTTTTTACTGTTCTCTTCATTTTTACTTGCATTATTTACATTATTATTTGATTTACTTTAAATGGGGTTCCTAAATATTGCTTTGCATTCTACTTCTCAATCTTTCTCCATACTTTCTATTCCTCCAATCACCATCCACCATTCCTTACATTATTATTATTATCAAGATGTCTTGGTCCGTATTCTCAATAATTTTAGATTATCCTTGTCATTCTGTTTCTTTTATCTTTCACTTAGCTTTTGTATAAGTGTAGTTCAGTGAAGAAGGAAACAAGTATGATGAGAAAATAAGTCAAATAACTAAGGATAAATGATGGTTAGAGCCCTTGATTCCATTTATCGGGATGTAGTTAAAATTAACAACAGAATTGGATGTCATCAGAAAAAGCATGAGAATGATCAGACTGACCAGAATTAGGATTTTTGATATGGTGAATGTGTGTAAGGATCGAGATCATGAATGACAACTGATTGTGTAACACCTAAGATGGTTGATGAAAATCTTTCCAAAGAAGATTTTACATTGGATCTCTGCTCAAAAAAGGAAAAGGGGATGTACAAGATGCTAGGAGAATTAGGATGTTATGAAAGGAAGATATAAAACAAGTGGAAAATTTAATCAGTGGAGCATTATTTGTAAAGTTATGTAAGAAGAAAATGTTTTAGTAGTTTTTTATAAGTCTTGGTTTTTCTTAATTTGAATTTAATTTTACAATTTTTCTGTTTTTAAAAGTTTATTGATCATTCTCAATAGTTATTTTATATTAGGCTACAGACTTCAAAAATGTTATACATTATAGTGTCAATTTTAATAAACCTTAAGTTTTTTTTTCTTGTTAATAAACCCAACAAATTTATTTGGTATTTTTTTCTGTTTCAGAGAACTTCATTCTATTATTACACCTGATATATTGTGTTATGGTATTCATTTCTGCCAAGTGGATGATGGTGCTAACTATTGTCATCTGTTTCCGAAGCCATTTTCAAATTTTCATGAAGCCGTTCAATTAGTTAGAGTAAGAATTTAGATGTTTTAGTTTTTCAGACTGGTGGTTTTATGCCACTATGAGGCAGAATTAAGAGTTACATTAAGAATGAATTCAATGACCTGTCAAGAGCTGATTGTTTAATCTTTCAAAATTATTACAAAAATGTTCTTTTCTAACCATTTGTGATGCCATATTTCATAATTTAATCTTTCAAAATTATACATTTATCATCTTTTTGGATACTTTTCTTTAGCTAATATTTATACCATATTTATTTTTGATTTCTTTTCACAACTGTTGTTTAAGAGTAGGAAAAAGTCAAAAGATGAATGAACCAACACAGTAACATAATCGATCATAAGATTATTATTTTTTGTATAAAATATTATTTCCACTTGCCAACAATTTTTAATATAAATATCCGAGCGTTTTAAGCCACTTCTCCATCATTTGGTAATATTTTAAGTTATTAATTTAATATTGATATATATAAATTTTTTACGTATAATTATAGCTAAATTGAAATAAAATTGTTACGTTCATAGTAGTCGATTGTAAATTAATAAGATAAGTTGTACGTTAATAAAAATGTAACATCATATTGTCCATAAGATGTTTACAACTATTATGAGATATGAAGTGAAATCTACCAACCTATAATTAATAATTGTTGTGCGATTTGTTTGTATTGTATATACATATACACATTTTTTGCAATACTTAATTTTAGCTTATTTCATTTGAAAGTGAGAAGATGATTAATATAAGGAGAAAGAAAATTTGAAAACTAAAGAAAGAATAAAGAGATGATAAATATAAAGAGGAAGAGAACAAAGGAAAGAATAAAAAGATTGAGAGAGGATGATGAACATAAAGAGAGAAAAAATTAGAAAATTAGAAAACATGTACACAAATTAAGATCAGAAGAATTATATCAAACCAATAGTGATTAAATGATTGGCAACAAAAAACAAATTAATGAAATGATGATCAACTCCTGCTTAGAGAGAATATTGTTTGACAATATAAAAGGAGTAATGAACTAAAAAAAAGATTTTTTTTTGCAGTTTATTAAAGATGAGGTGTATATGCCTCAGTGTATATGTTGTTCTTGTGAGGGTCTACTTTTCAGCTCACTCTATAATTAACTTTTATGTAGATAAAATTAAACAGAAATTCCAGAATAATTAAATAAAATTAAATTAGAAAATCCAGAAATAATAAGATTCTAAATTATAATTTTTAATTAATATTAAATGATCAGATGTTTCACCGAATCTATTACATATACACATATGTAATAATGCCTCTATTAAATTACATATATATATTTTTAAAAGTGCATAAAATTTTATTTCACTAATAACTTCTGATTTTTTGTCATATTTTTTTTTTTATTGTTATTATTGGATTATTTATTATAATTTTTTTTTACAATCATGAGTTATTAATTTTTAATAAATCAATATATTTAAATTATAACATTCAAAGAATTTGGCAATATCAGACAATTCTGTTTTTTGCTTTTTTGCTCCTACTTTTGAGTTGAAATTGACGTATGTGTCCTATAACTATTATTAGAAATTGCACTGTTTTCTTATGGCTGGTTCAGTGATCTTTACTGTAAAATAAATTTAAAAATTAATAAAATTTTTAGCAGTCAGAATTTTGGTGAAATTCCAACTAACATATAATTGTTTAAATGTACTACACTGTAAAGGTTATATGTTTTCTTGCAAGGTTTGAAAATTTTAAGATCTCAAATTAAAAAATAAAGCTTGTTAAATAAATAATTGTATTATGTAGGTGTTATTTTGTCCCTTGATTAAGTTTCTTTCCTTAGATTGTACATAAACTTTCGTCTTTATTAAGTATAAAGTGTGATTTTATGAAGTTTATTGTAGAGGTATTTTGCTTCAGTCTTCAACTGAACTCAAGTTATTATAAATTACTAATTGTCCCTGTTCTGCCTCAGCATCTAATCAGTTGATGCCCATTGATTAGAATTTACTGTAACTTATTATGATGCAGATTTTGTAATCAATGTAATTGTTATTACACCGTTACTTTTACAAAACTGAAATATCTGACTTTAAAGAGGAATAATCTCAATCACAGACTTTAGCTTACTATGGTGGGATGGTCTGCATGTGAAAGTGGTGAAACTTTGAAATGTCTTTTCTAGTAAAATCAATAGTTACATCTGAGAAAGAGTTTGTTTGAATAACTAACCACTTCAGTATAATTACTTTATGTGTATATTAACTTTGTTGGTTCATATTTTGCAGTGAATAAAAGGCATTGTCCAGTTGATGATGAAATATTAATTTTAATAAGTTATAATGAGAATTATAGTGTTTAATACAAATGAGAACCATTACAAAACATGGTCTGACTTCGAGACTGTCAAGATTATCTAGTAGGGAATTTGATTTCAGTGATTATAGAATTCAGTTTTGCAGTACTTTCTCTGACATGGAAGTGAACAACATTGAATTGGCTGGTACATTGCCTGTTAAATAAAATGAAAATTATCCTGAAATGCCAGATAATTTTTTTTTTGATAAGCAAATTTTTAACTTGACAATGCAGTTAACAAAATGTGAATTGATTTTATTTACCACTTGAATATCCATTTGAGCTTCATCAGCTGTCTTTAAACAGTTCAAATTTAACTGTTTAGTTTGCACTGTCAACGCTAAAAATTAATTTTTTCTTACTTTGGAAATCATTATGGAAATATGGTGGCACAGAGTGCTTCTCAAACATGCTAAATGATTTTTTTCATTCAGAAATTTATTCTATACCTAAATAAGGGAACTTACAACTGCAATAAGGTAAGTTTATGACACTCATAGTGCATATGAGGGTAGCTGTATTGAGTAAATTGATAATCATGCGATTTTAGATATGAATTTCTATTTTATTGTCTTTTCTATGTGTTTATTTAAAAGGTGTTGTATAGACTATAAAACAAATAACATGAATAAACTCAAACAATGCATCTTAAGGAGATTGAAAACATCTAACAAAAAGTGCTATAGTAAGTATTTAAGCTTCTGAAGTCAGAATCTTAGCAATCTATTCAGTGTAATGTAAATATGACATCTAAGGTACAATTTTTAAGTTAGATAATTTAGTATAAATCTATGTTGTTTTTAGATTATTAGTACAGCAACTGAGTTTCATGAAGTGATATTTCATTTTTAATATCATCAGATGTCTCTGCTGAACTTGTATTCGGACCTGAAGTGTGTATCTTAAAACACCAATTGCTGTAATTTATGGCAAGGTGCAAACTGATTGGTTATGACTTTTTTTGAGGGGTACAACCATCGTTTTCTCTTTCTACTGACATACTTGTTTAGTGTATCTGTAAAGTATTCTGTAGTTTTGGTTGAGGAGTGATGTAAAAATGTTATAACTGGGGACATTTTAACTTCTTGAATATTTGTATATGTTTGTTAGTTAAAGGTTGTGTTCAGTAAAATGTTTAAAATCTTTTTCATTGTGTGAAATTAATTACAATATTCATTATATTATCTGATTACAGGTTCATGTTGCTCAGATTGGTGGCTATGAAAATGTGAAATCTTTTGATATTTGCAGTCTGCCTCTCATTAAAGATTTATGTAATGACTTCTATGATTGGTTTGAAGATATGAAACCAGCTATTGATTATGATAAGGATAATTTCAGTGCATTTCAGGTGATCATTTGATTTTCATTTCAGGTCATTTTTCATCAGATCATTTCCGGTTTTCATTTTTATTTCATATGCTTCATTTTTAAATTCTATAGATGTATACATATATATATATACGAGGTCTGTTCAGAAAATAACCAAATTTTTTTAATTACAAGCCAATGGAGTTATATGCAGTTGGCAGTATTTTGTTCCGCACAACCTCCTCTGTAACCACAGATTTTTGGATTGTTGATATCTTCTTTAGTTTTTGTGTTATTATTGTTTTAATACAATGGATGTTTAAGTGTTAGTGGCAATTTTTACAATATGCTTTTATCAGGAACAATGATACAACGTAAAATTTTGGGTGAAGCTGGGGTAAAAATTAAAAAAATTTGTAGACTCGGAAAGAAGTTACATGCCAGTTTGGATCCATGATGTCAGTTTGAATTAAAGCGTTCCTCGTGAATCCTTGGAAACCTTATTTTATGGACAACCCTCATATATATTTTCCAAGAAAACTATTAAAAACATATAACATAGCAAGAAAATAATTAGCATAGATAGAAATGTACACATTATAAAACAAAGATTCATAAGTCTTGTTCTAAAAAAAATTTATTGTAATAAATTTATATATATATATATGAAATATAAACCAGCAAAACACAATAATAATTCCTCGTGATTAGTTCAGGTCAGATCACCTTTAAGATGATTTAATTAAAAATACAATCTAACAGTTGGCAATAATGACATTATAACAAACGAGAATATACATTATAAAGATTACATACATAATTCCAGTACTGGACAGCAAAGTTTTCATATATGCTTATTATATTATTCAAAATATTAAACACAATTTCAAATAGGATGATAAAGATTTAAAAGAATATGTTTTAATGTAATAAATATAAAATTTAATACCAACTGAAGATGCAGATACTGCAAAAACTAAGTTATTGGAAATTAATTTGGTAAGTTTAATTTATCTAATTACTATGTTTTGTGGTTAATATTTCATGTAATATTAAATCTCATTTTGTTGATCAGTTATTTGATATTAAAAAATTATACATTCACAACATACGTAATCGTTTTTGCAACATGTAGAAAAAAACAAACAGTTTGTAGTATTAACATTAGTCTATTAACTAACTTCTCAAACAAACTAATAATTACTAACTTTGAGGAGTAAATAGCACAGAAGTTTGCAAGTTAAAAATTTTATTGTTTATTATAAGCAATTTTTTTAATTTTCTTTATTTGTATCTGTGATTTTTAAATTTCTTTAGAAAATGTATAGCATGCTTAAAAAAATCATTATAGGTTGGACGTGGTTCTTATTGGCGTGGCCGGGATTGCAGCGATTTTGCAGAAGATGTGTATCCTGGTAGATTGATATTGGACTCCGATAAGATAGTTGATTCTGATTGTAATGGTATATATGGATACAGTCCTAGTAATGAGCCATGGGAAGATGTGCTTTGTAATGGTTCTGAAGCTAGAGGGCTCATTGTTGTTGGAGATTCAGTCGGTGCTCATTTTCATATGCCAGAAGCATGGTTTGATGCAGCTCAGTTTTCATGGGTGAGTTCAACATCATTTTAGTTTCTGTTAGAGTAAGTAAAATCAGTTTTGATTGCACTGCTACTCTGTTAAACAGTATTATTTACAAAACTTGCCCATCAATATTTATTTCTTTTCTAAGATCTGTTTTGATTTAAAAAAGAAGTGAGTATTACAAAAAAAAAACCGTACTATTTTAAAATCTCTCGAATGGATAGCTACCCATATGTTTTGGTCTGAATAAACTGTCAGAGTTTTTTTTAAACTCTTCACAGTATATATTGGTATTTACATTACTCCATAACCAAGGGACTCATTAAGCAATATCCTTTTGTTTTTCCAAAAAAAAAACTATAGCCATAAGCTTCCTAGTTGAACATTTTTGTTTAAACTTCTTGGACCTTGGAGATGATAAATTTCACTATTTCATCATTTGCTGCTTTGTTTCAACATTAGTTTACAAATCAAAGTCTCACCTCCAGTCATATTTAGCTAAGTAGTTCACCTCCATTTTAGCAGTGTAAAATCATGTGATCATCGATGGATGACCTACACACTCTTCTTCATGAAGAATTACAGAATTACCTTCAACACCACGTGTACTGGAGGACGTGGTAGAGGAACCGCCCGATCCCAGGGTATCCGATTTCCTCAAAATTAAAAATTCCAAAAAGAAAAACCGGATCATCTATAACTAACTTTATCATATATTTATTTTAATTCCTTCATCTAATAACCTTTATTTATGAGCATCATTCAGTAAAATGTTAGAGGTCTCGGTCCTGCATTGAAAATGTTAGAGTACTGATGTACGCACATGAACCGTTGATCATGTGTTTCCAAGAAACCGTTGATTTTGTGATTAGCAAAAGATGTGGTTACACTCAGAGGTTACATCAGTGAGAGATATGACTGTGCGTTAGACAGCAGAGAGAGTGGTGGTGTTGCCATCTTCTTGCGAAATGAGGTACTTCCAGTAAAATACCACTGACTATACCTATTCCCGCAATTGCTGTTAAAACCACCGTCCCGTTTAAATTGCATAATTGCAGTCTGTATCTCTCACCCAACTCTGATTTCAGTACTCTAGAAATATCAAACCTCCTCGCCCAAATTCCATCTCCGGCATTAATAGTAGGCGACTTCAATGCCCACCATATTTCCTGGGGCTCAAATCTGTGCTCCACTCGAGGAAATAT